>JAXGGA010015625.1:0-28688 GCA_038373865.1 Uloborus plumipes
GATGAAAAATAGAGATTTTTCAGAATGCTATAACTTTCTTATATTAAGACTCCCATTATTATTTTTTGGTATTTGTATTTTGTTAGTGTAAAGAAGCATTATTTTATCATATGAAATTTTTTAACCTGTTACTATTTTAGGTACATATTATGACATTGGCCCTTTTTGGATTTAAAGCTACTGCAACAATACAACCAATTTTAGTTTGATATTAGACATTGGCCTTTGTAGAATTAGAGTTTTACTAAATTAGAAACTTTTGATGTAAGTAACACAGAATGTGAAAAAATTAACATTGTCCCTTTTAGAACCAAGCCACACACACACACACACACACACACACATATATATATATATATATATATATGGAGAAAAAAGGAATACTTGTTTTAAATTATACTCAAGTAAACTGAACATCATTTATGCACAATTAAGTTATAGAAAAAAAAAGAACTTTTGGCACAGAATTACGTAAATGCGCATTACGGTTACAAATAACCGATATATTACTGAAAATATGTGTGCACTGAGTGATGACAGAGATTACAAGAAATACTTTCCGACATAACACATGTTTAATATTTTGTCGAATTCCTTTTCCAAAACCACGTGTATGAATTTTTATGTGTTTATTTTGGGCTTGAAACATCGTTTTAAAAACATTTGAATATATTTTTTATGTATCTATTCTTAATTTTGAACGAGTGTACAAAATAAAAGGCAGCTCCTTTCAAACATAAGTACAGAAAACGATTCTATTCAGATAGCATATACAGCGGAGTCTTGACAACTTGAAGTCTTATAACTTAAATATTCCTTTATCTCGAACTTTTCAGTGGGTCCCATTCACTTGGGAAGGCTGGGAGATCTTTCTATACCTCGAACTACCTATAACTCGAAGCTTTTAGTTGGTCGCTTTAGATTTCGAGTTATCGAGACTCGACTGTATCATCAAAAATGGTGACACTCAGTTTGACCACCATGTCGTCGCTGCTGAAATAGCAAATTAGACAGTTTAGCCCCATATCCATGATAGGATTTTAATTGCGAATGTTTGTTTTTAATATTGTGCGATATATAAACATATTGGGGAAAACACATACAATTGCACAAAAAATGTCTGTGATGGAAAAAAATCGAATGATATATTTCAGATCAGCATCAAAAAATACATTAGAAACTTATTTAAATGTTTGATGCGCCAAACTATTTGTTTACTAGTGTCATTATTTTGATAGTAAATGTATTTTATGAGGTGTTACATACGTATAATGCGTAAAATATGTATGCTTTAAAGCAGGGCTTCCCAAAGCGGTCGATAAAAGTTTTCAAAGAGCTCGATGAAGCCCTAGGGGCCGATAAGGGGTCAATGAATATCGAAGGGTCCATAAGGTCCTAGAAACTGTATCAGTGAAATCAAAATACAAAGAATACAAAATTAATATAGGTGTAATAAACCCTGCATTTCGTCGAGAAATAAAAACCACTATTCAAATGTAAAGTAACAAAACATTTTTTAAAAATAAAAACACATTTTGAAGTTTTACCTCTGGCATTCCCAGGGTAGTCTGTTTAGTCATTTGAATAATTACTTATGGAAATCTTGAAATTAAATGAATGCTTTGTAACAAGGTGATTTACAAGTAATTCCAAGAAGTTTCAAGTAAATGTCTTTTCTTGACAGCTGACATTTTGAATTAAATTTCATTTGTTATTTAATTATTATTATTTTTCGTGTAATATTTATTCTTCGTTATGCTTTACATTTTATCAGCTAAATATTATTTCATTATACTGTGTGGATTTTATTTTGTGGTACACATGGGACGAAATTTTCTTCTGTTGATAGTTTCTTATTCTGATGAAATTTCGCTTTGATATAAAGTGTTATTAGAATAACTGAAATCATTTTTTAAAAGTCATTTGACATTTTTGACATCATGGAAGATTCTAAAGATTTTCTTTTGTCATGAACTTCCATGACTTTTTTTTTTCATGAAAAAAAAAAGAAAAAAAAATAATAGAATTTAGTGAGATTTTTGCGGGGGTTCAATATATGGAAAATTTGAAAAATCCTGCTTTTAACCTTATATGCTAACAGAAAGTTTGAAAAGATTATTTTTTCTAAAAAAGTTCTGCATAATTGAAAGCAATTACCAACCAGTTGAATTACATGAAAAAAAGCCTATAAAATAAATAATATTCAGAAATTACAAATAGCTTATAATTGGCATTCCAAACGCAAGGGCTAAATTTATGTTATGATTTACATTCAGAAACATTTGTTTACTTTTTTTTTCTCATAAATGTTTTAGCTCTCAAATGCACTAGTAAGGTTGAATAAATGAGTAGAATGTGAAGAATTTCTTTAGCTAAGTAGTGGTACGACAATGAATTGATTAGCGAAAAACTGAATTGACATCGTGATCAACTGATGTTGACAAGGAATTTACTACAGCTTGTTCTACTTTTACAAACGATGCCAGTTCTTTTCAAAAGAAGGCAATGCTACAGAAATTCGATTCTTCGTCGTCAGGTACTAACTATTGTCAAGAATCATGTTCTGCGAATCAACTGTTGTTGAAAAAAGGAAACTAACTAAAGTAGTAATATTTACATTGGAATGATTCAGCGTCGAATACAACATCGTTTATCCTCTCCCTACCTCCATTTTTCCACATTTTCTTCAATAAAACAGCAAACTACCTCCCAGGTAGCACAAATAACTTTTAAACGTTTTATAAACGTTTTTAAGTGGTTGTTACAACGTTAATAACCATTTTACAACCTTTAAAAAACCAAGTGTGATATTTGGGCTCGTTTCCCCTAATGTATTTAACTTCTTTTTCAAATCTAAAAAAGAAACCTAGCTCTCTTTACATGTATCATTAATATTTCATAGGGTGCCACAAGTCATCCGATGATTGATAATAAACCTGCATATGAAACCACGTATGAATGACTTCTTTTTAAATACCAACTGAATATACTTTGCAAGATTCTGTTGCTTTAATTTTTTTTAAAATAAAGACGAATTTAATCATTCATGGCTCTATTTAGGAAAAAAATAGGAGTTAAGTATTAAATTATGAATGCAACTCGTGCAAAATGAAATAGAAGTAAAAATAAACAATCCTTTCTTTGGCTGGAAATGCATTAAATACTTACTTTTGTTACTTGCAATTTATATCTAAATAAAGATGTTTTTGGACAACGGATTTTTGAAACTAATCAGCAAAGTTTTCGAAGAGGAAGATAAAGTTTCGAAGCATGAATTTAGTAAACATAACTTATACTAACGCTCTAACACATGGTACTTATGTGTTTTTTATTAGAGTTAGTACTAAGGGTAATTCCATTTTGAAAAAAAGTATCGATTGCTGCACAAAAGAACTTGCAGAGACTCCTAAGTCGCTTTAAAGGAAGATATCGCACCCTTGCTACAAAAGTGCCACAACTCAAAAAACTACGTTTTCCAGGAATTGCAAAAAACTGTTCCCGGAGCTGACTAGGCACATTTTAGTATTTTTGAATTTGTCAATATGAAGACCGATACGTCTCAAACTATGATCGTTAGTTACGCACGTTACTCTTTCTCAAGATGTGGCATTTCAGTGGAAGGGGTCCTATGCATCTTGATAACAACAAAACGCCATAACCGCCCTTTGGCGGCTGATTTTTCAATGCAACTTTTGGCTCTTTTGAAGATTAGTAGAGACGTGTAAACTACGTCTAATGACGGTCTTAACTCAAAAATTACAATTTTTGAGTTGTGGCACTTTCGTAGCAAGGTTGCGATATAATGTATGATTTTGCTAAATAAGTAGCTCTTATTTAGCTTAGATCAAGCAAGGGGACAATAAATAAGATGAAAAATAATCGGTACAATAATGATTAAAAATGGGCCTTGACTATATACCTATAGCGGAAAAGTACCTCGGTCTCGGGCGCACATATCAATTATTCAGATTTACGCTGCATTTTACCATAAGAACATTGTGTATGTGTATTAGATAAACTAACAAGATGGCGTTCATGAAACGTCATAGAAAGTGAAGCTTTGAGTAAGTTAGAGCAAACCAGACAGAACGGTGCCTATTAAATAATAAGGAATAAAATATGAAACTAAAGCTCATTCAAAGATTCAAAGCACCGCTGCAACAGGTATTAGACTTCAAAGCTCAAATGCTTTGAATACTTGACACTTAAAAACGTACGTATTAAACTTTTAACGAGAATTAAACTTTATAGTATGAATCTTGCGTTTCAAACCGACGTCAAGTTTGGACAACGCCGCAATTTAAAACGTGATATATTCAATATCAAAACAGACAAAGCGACGTATTTTTCAAAACATGAAAAATCTAGTATTCACTGTCAAGTACCAATACCGGCCATATCGTCGTAGCTGCGGCTTTCCTTATAGAAAATTCAAAGAATATTTCAGCAGGCTGTTGGAGAAAGTTATGAAAGACATCTGGAAACTCCCAAAGCTCTGCGTCTTGATGCATGTAGTTAAAGAATTCTTTGAAGGATGAGTGCTTTTAAAGCATTTGTTCCTTTATGCTTTGGGGTTATTTTTAACGTCCTTGCGTTGCAGCGTTTAGTGTTTAATATTTGTTTAAAAGCTTTGAAGACTTGAAATGAGCCATAAAATATGACATGTTGAAATAGATAGATTATTAATGCATCGTTTTGGGACGTAATCTTTGTAACAATATTAAGAAAAAAATGTAATGAATGTAAAAATATATATTTTTAAACAAGTTTTTACACTGTAAAAACTGAATGTCGTTTTTTCAGTATTTTACAGCTAATTTAATAGTAGTAACAACTGTAAAAATTGCTAATTTTACAGTAATAAACTAAAATTGCTAATTTTACACTAATAAACTAAAATTGCTTATTTTACACTAATAAACTAAAATTGCTAATTGTACACTAATACACTAAAATTGCTGCTTTAGTGTAAAGAACTGTAAAATGGCTAATTTTACAGTTTATTACTATGCATTTTACAGTTTTAAACAGGTACCTCTGCTGCCAGTATTATACTGTTTTTACAGTATAATACAGCTAATTTTGTGGTAATAAACTGTAAAGTTGTGGTAATAAAATGTAAAATTGCTGCTTTACAGTAACAAACTGTAAAATTGCTAGTTTTGCAGTTTATTACTGTACATTTTACAGTTTTAAACTATAACCTATGCTACCAGTATTATACTGTAAAAGCAACGGTTTATTTTCTGCAGTGTAGCTAAGAATAAAATAGTAGATTAATGTCATTTCTCAGTAACTGCAGTAGATTTATTTATTTTTGCACTAGCCATTTAGTTGAATTCTAATTATTAAATAAAGTAAATCTGCCAGTGAATGAAAACTTAAGAGCAATTTCAGTTTCGAAACTCATAGCTTCATAAAAAATTATGACATTTGCCACATGGTAGAAAAAATATTTTACCTTTATAAAATTATGATTAAAAAATTGATGACTTTTATGGTTCTGCATCATACTTTTTCTTGGAGGGGGGGGGGGGTAAATGAAAAAAAAAAAAGTGCCCAGACCTAATAATAGAGCACCCCAACCAATGGACAAAAACGTTAATTTCAAATAGTTTTCTTTATGGTCATGTCTAGAAGGAAGTGCCAAGTGCTAGTTTATCTAAGATTTTTTTTTAACTAATTTATTCATAAAAATACGAGGTGTTTATTCACTGGTAGGTCTGTCCTATATTTAATTTGCGACAAGAACGGATGTCAATATACACTGAAGTGACAAAAGTCATGGGATAGCAATATGCAAATTTTCAGATGGCAGTAGCATCGCATAGAACAGGTATAAATGCGCAGTGCTTTTACAGAGCTTTCATTTCTGTTCAAGTTATTCATGTGAAGAGGTTTTAACGTGATGATGACCGCACGACGTGAAATTAACAGACTTTGAACGCGGAATGTTAGTTGGAGCTAGACGCATGGGTCATGCCATTTCGGAAATCGTTAGAGAATTCAACATTCCCAGATCCACTGTGTCAAGAGTGTGCCGAGAGTATGAAATTTCAGGCATAACATCCCACCATGGACAGCGCAGTGGTCGACCGCCTGCACTTAAAGATCGAGACCGGCGACGTCTGCAAAGAGTCGTAAATTCTAACAGACAAGCAACACTAGTCCAGTAACCTTGTCCTGAACATGGGGGGCTAAGTTGCATCAAATGGTGGTAGAAGGTTTCTTTATTTTATCTTGCATGGGATGTGACCAGGATGAAAAATCCAAGTTTTCGACCTCGGCAGCCTCCCGGATCACTTTTGAAAATCTACAAAACTGCTAATTTTTCGCACTTTTTTTGCTTTTTCCCTATTTTGACCATGAAGGATCCCAGTTTTGGCAAATATCATATTTACGCATTTAAACTAGATTAAATTTCCTACACTTTGAAAAAAAAATGAAGTTTCTAGCTATAATAGTTTTTAAGATACCGCTTTCCCAAATTTCGCAAATTTTCAAAAATTTAAAAATTTTAACGAATTTTCATGTTTTATCGTGTGCTAGACACCAAGGCGGCAAAAGTAACCACCGTGGAGGCCACCCTGACCTTACTACCTTACCGCCTGCAGAGGGTTTTGTGCACCGCCTTCGGCGGTGTACTTTGCGTTTTCAGCACAGCGCATCTCTAGGACCATTTTATTCTCAACAATGTACTTGGGGGATTGACCAGGGGCCGTGGCGTAACTGAAACTGTGCTTGCACGATGGACACTGGGTATGATATATTTGCAGAACATATGTGCAGCGGTTGAGGAATTCTGTGATGTGAACTCACACGCAACTGAGCAGCACGTAGAAATAAGACCATCGCGAATTACTCGAGATGAAGCTGATACAAAGAAGCTGTGCAAATGGTTTTTTTTAAGTACCCTCCATTTCCTAAAGTGAATGTTATCATGTCCTTAAGCAGTGGATTTGTGGGAGAGACAGGAGTCAATTGCCATATGACCAGAGATGTTGGGAAGCAAGCAATGTTGAGGATTGTAGGAGAAAATTTTCAAGACGTCAAATTCGAGCGTAAAACCAAAGTTGTTTCTCTTTCCTCTGCTGTTCGTACTATTTCTGTAGACAGTAGACAAGTGACTATCGACCCACTTACACTGTTTCACAGGATATGCGTTCTGAAACAGTCTGACGAAGAATTAAAGTACTATTTTTCATACGAGCTTTCACCATTCCCGATGTCAATATTCACTCAAGAAGGAATGAGGAAAGGCAATAGGTCCTCTTTTTATGCCGCTTTCCAACAAGTTAGCATCGATGAGTCAGAAGAAAAAACTAAATTTGTGGTTGTAGATGGTGGTCATCTACTTCACAAAGTGGTGTGGCCCAAGCACTCTTCATTTGAGTTAATAGCTGTAAGATACCTAAAATACCTCAAGGCACAGTACGGCGAGAATATAGCTGTAATATTCGATGGTTACCCTACAAAGCCTCATAAGATGGGTACAAAGAGCTCTGAACGTAATCGCAGAGCTCACATACATTGTTCTCCTGAGGTAATATTTGAGGAAACAACCACTCCCAATGTTTCCCAAGAAACGTTTTTATCCAACGATAAAAACAAATTAAGATTAATTCAATTGCTGAGAATGAAACTTGAAGCAGAAAACATTGAAATTTTCCAGGCTGAAGAAGATGCTGATACGCTAATAATAACTACAGCTATGAAAAAGGCCTCTGATTTTCAGCAGGTGATTATTGCAGGAGAGGACATCGACTTGTTGGTAATCCTCACTGGTCTCAGGAGGCTCACACAAGGTACCATATACCTTAAGAAGTGTGGAAGAGGCAAAACACCAGATGCCTTGTACTCAACCACCTCAACAACTGCGGACAATAAGCTCATCACTTTCACTCACGCGTTCAGTGGCTGTGATACAACCTCGTGTTTCTTCGGCCAAGGGAAACTGAAGTTATTTGAAATACTGCAGAAGCATACAGACCTGAAAGGGAAAGCTGCAGTGTTCTCTGATCCCGCCTCAACACCCGACCAAGTGGCTGAAGCCGAGGAGAAAATAATCATTGAGCTGTATGGTGGAAAAAGCTCCAGACAAAACCTCAACGACCTGCGCTACCAACTTTTTACAAAGGCTGCAACCAAGACCAGTTTCAATCTGGCTAGACTTCCTCCTACGCAAGATGCTGCAAAACAACATTCACTTCGTACATACCACCAGGTGCAGCAGTGGCTGGGTTACAGAAAGAATCCTCTCGAATGGGGATGGATTACTACAGATCAAGGCCTTTCTCCAAAGATGATGTCGAAAGAAGTAACCCCCGAAAACCTACTGAAGATGATTTCCTGCAGTTGCAAGAAGGGATGCAGAAATGCTTGCAGCTGCCGGAAGGCAGGTTTGAAGTGTTCAATTGTGTGCAGAATCTGCAATGGCCAGTTCTGCGAAAACCGACCTGAAATTGCGATAGACGTCGATGTCATTACCAATGATTTGGACGAGCTCGACGACGAGTTGAGTAGGCTGCTCGACTCTCCAAGCCAACTTGCTGGAGATGCTCTAGAACGAGTCGAGGAACAGTTTCAGGTAATAACACTCGTATTATTCCTTTCTATTAATTAATACTTTCCCATAAATGTGCTGGATTTAGATCAGAACTTCTTGACAAAGAATTGCAAGTGTATTGTATATATATATTTTCCATGACACTGAGGGAAAAACATAGCTATTGCATGCCAATTTTGAGTTGTCATAACGTCAATATCCTTTAAGTCTCCAATATAAACACATTGTCTTCAAAATCCCCATACTTTTTTTGAGATAATCGACATTTAGGTATTCTCATCCCGTTTCAGGAGGTGCAGGACGAGAAAAATGGCATTGAAGGAGAAGAACTTTTGGTTTTGCTTGACCCTGGTCCTTCTAAAAGGAGGAAATACCTTTAATCCTCATTTTGTTTCTCTTGAATTTCATTTACCATTTTTGTATACCCTTGTTAAAATCGTTTGTTAAATAAATTTTGTATTTCAATATCAGTTCTCTTGTTGTTAATAGTGACCTCTCCCCTCTTACAATACAGTTTCGCTTTCCCCTGCCATCTCCAGAGTGGTCCAAACTTCTCCGAAGTGCAGTGTTGAGAATGAAATGGTTCTAGAAGTGCGCTATGCTAAAAACCCAAAGTATACCGCCGAAGGCGGTGCACATCAACCCACCACAGGCGGTTTTTACAAGGTAGGGAAGTCAGGGTGGCCTCCGTGATGGCTACCCTTGCCGCCTTGGTGGCTGGCACATAATAAAACATGAAAATTAAAACATGAAATGTTAAAATTTTAAAATTTTTGAAAATTTGGGAAACTTGGGAAAGCTGTATCTTAAAAACTATTATAGCTAGAAACTTCATTTTTTTTTCAAAGTGTAGGAAATTTAATCTAATTTAAATGCGTAAATATGATATTTGCCGAAACTGGGCTCCTTCATGGTCAAAATAGTGAAAAAGCAAAAAAAGTGCGAAAAATTAGCAGTTTTGTGGATTTTCAAAAGTGATCCGGGAGGCTGCCGAGGTCGAAAACTTGTATTTTTCATCCTGATCACATCCCAAGCAAGATAAAAAAAAGAAACCTTCTACCACCATTTGATGCAACTTATGATATACTAGGTTACTGGACTACACTGCGTCAAATCACCGTAGAAATCAATGTGGGACGTACAATGGACGTGTCTGCTAGAACTGTGCGGAGAAATTTGGATTTCTTGGGCTATTCCAGCAGAAGACCGACTCGAGTGCCTTTACTGACAGAACGACATCGCTTGCAGCGACTCTCGTGGGCACGTGAGCATATCGGTTGGTCCCTAGATGAATGGAAAACCGTGGCCTGGTCCGATGAGTCACGATTTCAGCTGGTAAGAGCCGATGGTAGGGTTCGAGTGTGGCGCAGACCCCACGAAGCCATGGACCCAAACTGTCAGCAAGGCACTGTTCAAGCTGGTGGTGGCTCCGTAATGGTGTGGGCTGTTTTTTCATGGCATGGACTTGGTCCTCTAGTGCGACTGGACCGAACATTGACTGGAAATGCTTATGTGCAGCTACTTGGAGATCACTTGCAGCCATTCATGGACTTCATGTACCCAAACAACGATGGGATTTTTATGGATGACAATGCGCCATGTCACCGGGCCACAACTGTTCGCAATTGGTTTGAAGAAAATTCTGGACAATTCCAACGAATGATTTGGCCACCTAGATCGCCCGACATGAATCCCATTGAGCATTTATGGGACACCATCGAGAGGTCTGTTCGTGCCCAAAATCCTGCCCCATCAACGCTTTCACAATTATGGACGTCTATCGAGACAGCATGGCTCAATATTCCTGCAAAAGACTTCCAACGACTTGTTGAGTCCATGCCACGTCGAGTTGTTGCACTTCGCCGGGCAAAAGGAGGGCCGACACGATATTAAGAGGTATCCCATGACTTTTGTCACTTCAGTGTATAAGTTTGCTTTTTAACTCATAAACAAATTTCGCGCTTTTAACAAAGTTGACAAAAAAAAAAAATTCTAAACTTCAATTTGGCCTATTTGGGGAGAATCACCCATAAGGCGTTTAACATTGAAAAATAGGAACTACATCAGATAGGTCCGACTAGGTTGAAAAGGCGATTTTTGCTCAAAATACACGTTTCTACAAAGAGTTTCATTGAAAACATTTAATTTTTGAGATTCTAAAACCGCTTGGATTCTTAATCAACGTGAATTAGAGTTCAAGTTATAAGCGTCTGAATAAGACGTTTCTGCAATAATAATGCCTACACAGTCCGATCTTTATTTATGTTTTGTGAAGAATTACCTTTTCGCTCGATACTGACTTCGAAAAACATGATTTTTCAAATTCTATTCAATATTGAAACACGAAATTTGGCTTGCATGTTTCGTAAGTTTTTGTGAGTGTAACAGACCGCAGGTATTGAAAACGATAAAATATTTTTGGATTTATGACATTTTCACTTTGAAAAAGTGAATAATTTTACCGAAATTTTATAAATTCACGTAATTTGATATACATGTAAGTCTTAAAATTTTTGAAATATTTCCTAACGTGTGCTCTATCCCAGTTAAAACATTTGTACATGCTATATAAGCTAAGTAAATTTTATGTAGCTAATTAATTTTCCTTTTCTTCTAAGTAGTAAGTAATTTTTACTAAAAATCACCAATTTAAAAACTTCAAAACTCTGTAAAACTGAATGATTTTTTTTTAAATTTCTATGTAAAATACATGTTTTAAGATCCTTTTCTTTCGAAAAAAGCAATATCTTCAAAACTCAGATTTTTTCAAAAAATTGCTCTAAACAGAGTCGGATGCCATTATTACGAGAATTTATCAGAGATGATTTAAATTAATTGTTTCCACTTTAGCGCTATTAAAAACTACGTTTTTGCATTTGAAAAGAGAAAAAATCATCTAGAGCTAAACTAGTCTAATTTCCCGTGTATCAATATTTAAAATTACTTCAAAGCTTACTTTTTAAAAAAATGTAATGTTTATATATGAAGTTATCAGTCATATGAAGTCAACCTTTATAAATACCCTGAATATATATATATAAAGCGTGGCTATAATTGACAATCAATGCATATGCAGCAAAATTCAATTTTTTTTATACGAAATAGAGAAAAAATGATTTATTACATTTATTTCTTCAATTAATAAGCAGTACTGTATTAATAATAGTTCTTTTCATAAAAAAAGCATTCTTTAAATCTGACGTCAAATTTAAAAAGAAATTGACGTTCAATTTAGTTTAAGCGAAAACTTTATCGTGTTTCTAACGATGCTGTCAACTTTTATAGCAATATTAAATCACAATGCAAAATACTTAATAACATTATTCGGATTGCGTTCTTGTTTATTTACGAGAACATTAATAGATCGCTGTTGATTTAAACCAGTAAATAAACTTCTGCTCTTTAAACAACTTAGTACTAAACCTCTTTAGTAATGCAATCATAAATTCGGCGAAAAAAAAAGAGAAAAGGTGTCACAAAGGCTTTGAGCTGCCGTTAATATCGAAGTAAATTATTTTTGCGGACGAAAGGAAATTACGGCAAGAAATAAGAGAAACGAACGAACTATTGATTCGCAGATAAAGATGAATTTTCACGGGGACGCTACGGACTTTTGTTTGTTTTGAACAGATTAGTCTTCCGCTTCGTAAAATTGCATTTGAAAAAAAGGTTTAGCAAAGGAAATGCTTTCCTGAAAATAGCTTAACGCAGTTTTGTTTTTTGGAAGCAGCCATTTAACTTATGTAATCGGTCAAAAAGTCCAACGTTAAAGAAGTAATCAAATAATGTTTGGAATGTAAGGGGAATTTAAATCTTAAACTTTCATTTTTATCGTTCTTATTTTTGTTTTCTGTTCAACAATGAAATACAGCAAAGATTGTATTTTAAAGTTCAAATATGAGACAATTGTTTTAGATTAAATCTTAACACTGGAGGGACAGGAGAGTTAAAATTTTCTGCAGGTGGGGATTTTCAACTGCAAAAGACACCATCTTTTTGTTTTCGCATGTCAAGATGAATTGCCGCCCCCCCCCCCTTTTTTTTATTAATACAGAGCACGTAAAGTTCGGTGAACAATTTATTTTAACCAGGAATGAGTTTAGCTTTCTCTTTTTAAAAATTTGTAGCGGATATGTATTAGTCAGAGAGAAATGATACACAATATAAAATAAAAAACTGTTTATAAGATGAAAAGATACACTATTTCAGTTTTATTTCAGCGAAAGGATACTGTATGTCAACTGATGCCCGGATTAGTACGTGAAAGGATACGCAAGCTGAACTGATACACTGAAAATGAAAAAAATATATATCTACGCAAAGTAAAGTTTCAGCATTTTACTAAATAAATACTAAACTATATTGAAAGTGACACTTCTGGTCTGTAGACAAGTTTTGCATTTTTGTTCAGCTTACTGGATGCTCGTAAACTGGAAAAATGTTTTCATTTTATTTGATAATATATTTCCTTTTAAGCATTTTTAAAGAAAAGGGAGTCCAGAAAATCTCAAAAACACTACCATTGAACCCTTAATTGAGAATCAACTCGTGGGTATATGTGGGGGAGGGGGGGTCAAGAGCCTAGCGCTAACTAGACCATCTGAAATTAAATAATACTCGTAGGTGGTTTGTTGACCTATCTCGACCCCCGAAAACTTAAGTGACTTTTAAAAAAGGTTGGAAAACTCAGTTTTACAATATATAGAATGAAAATTAGGGTTGAGTAAAAAAACAACTTTCTGAACTTCGAAATTCACGAGGTACTCAAAAGTCTCCTTTTAAAAACAATAAATCCCCATTAAAAGTTCAACCAATCTAAGCTCTCAAAAGAACTCAAAAAAGACCTGAAGGGCAAAAAATTTATTTTTTTGAGAAGATTTTATTAAAGATGTTAAAGTTACATAAGTTTTAAAATGCTTCGAGTTGCAAACATTAAATCTAAGTAATATTAACAAAGAAGAAAAAAATATTGAAAAAAACTAATGCCAATTTGCCAGAAAAATGCAAATCAAGCACATCCCCCCTCCCCCCCCCCCCACACACAGCTTCTTGGGAGCATTTAACTGCTACTGCAGTTTGGCTTCGGTTTTTTTTTTCAAGCATCTCTGAATCCAGTAATATTTGACCAATTTTCGTTTTTTAAAGCATTTAAACTCTGGACATTAGGAAAAATTTAAATTTTGTCATTTAAAATTTTCAAAGCAAGAAATTGTTTTCAAACAGTAAATCAAAAAGAATACAAGTGTTTTCAAACCTTAAACTATTGTGGAAATAAAATCAGACAGTGAATTATTTCCTTAAACTATCCAAAAAGAGGAAGGGAGAAAAATTTAACTCAATAGCAATTTACTTTTCTTTGTTTAAATTCATATTTTATTGTTTGAAGCTACAAAAATGTTTTGTATTCCAGCCATAAAGCAGATTTATGATTAGAAAACCGGAAGTTTTCACTTTCATTCATAAGAATTTTTATTTCAAATCCATAGTTTTATTGTTTTTCATTTTTTTCATTAAAAAAAATAGCAACTAACGTTCTCAAATGTCAGCATTCATTCATGCTATGGCTTCGCTTGACCTTATTCGGACAAAATTTTTCTGTAATCCGGGAATTGACAGTAAATAATTTCCTCAAACTATCCGAAAAAAGAGAGAGATAGAAAAATGTACTGCAATTGCAATTTACCTTTTTTTATGTTTAAATTCGTATTTTATTGTTTGACGCTACAAAAAAGAAAATAATAATTGCTTTATATTCCAGCCATAAAACACATTTATAATTAGAAAACCGGAAGTTTTGACTTTCATAAATAAGAATTTTTATTTCGAATCCATAGTTTTATTGTTTTTCATTAATTTTATAAAATATAGCGACTAATGTTCTCAAATGTCAACATTCATTCATGCTAATGGCTTCGCTTGGCCTTATTCGGACAAAATGTTTCTGTAATCCAGGATATGACCGACCTGTGACAATGGGCCAGGTTTCACGTAGTAAGGAAATAAAGTTTCCTTCTTTGAATAAAGTACATTAATTGCTCTTCTAAATTTGTGAATTATAATGAATTTAGGTCTATTTTGTCAGTTATTCATCTTTAATTTAGTAAAATAACATTAAACTATGGTTAAGTTATTAGTAAATCAAAGTTGATAATTTTTGAGTTCATAATTTTGCCTAGAAGTGTATTTTAACGCTTTTCATGAATAAAACAGCGTAATGCCATTATCTTTAACTACGACATTAGTTAAGATTTTAGCTTTAAAATCACCTCTTTGAGCAAGACTTGATCATAATGCAGGATTTTTTTTTTACCTTTCAGTAAATACTTTTATCCAGATTCAAGTCAAAATATGGAAGTCGCACATCTTTTGATAGCGTTAACTTTTCAATTTAATTAATGAGTTATTGAATTTGGTATTACTTTTTTAGTTATTATTCTTCATTTTTTTTTAAAAAAAAGCTATATTGAATTAATTTATGATTTTAACAAAATCAAAACTTTTCATTCTAAAATTTTGTCCATGAGTGTAGTTGCATAAACTGAGATACGTGAATTTTTTTCAACTTCTAATTACTTTTTCTTGGCACATTTCCTGCATCAACGTTAAAAACAAACAAACAAAAAAATAAATAAGCGCCCCCCTCTCTATCTATCTATCTATCTATATCTATATCTAGAAAAAGAGAGAGAGAGATATTGGGGAGCATCCATAAGCAAATTGGCCAATTAACGATTAATCGGCTGAACCGATTAATGATAAGGATGGTTGTTTTTAATACTACTAATTATACAATCACTGTTTTTTCTCTATTATGCAATTCTGAGTTTATAAATAGTAAGTAATTATTTCTGAGAGAAGTTTCTTTTCCCATTTTCTTAATTTTCATAAAATAATTTCAATATTTTATCAAATTTCTCAGAAACAATTTTCATATTATTGCCAATAATATTATATTAACACATTGTTAATTATGTTAATTGCTCATAAAAATTCAAAAAAAAAGGGGTGGGGGAGTCTGTGGGTTGCGCACTCCAATTTAGGAGTACATTTTATTTGATTTTTTTAATAATTAGTTGTAATTTAATTCAAGACTTAATTCTTTGTGAAAATTAGAGGTTATCTAAAAACACTGTGCTAAAGAGAAAACTATCGCCACATGAAAAATGTTCCAACATTGTCAATATGTATATTTATACAAAGTAAGAGAATTATTTTATTAAAATCCTTATATCAACCGTGAGCGTTATAATTACTGTTAATAAAATTATTCATCATAGTTTCTTAGTGAAGGTATACTTTAAAGAATAATATTTAAAAAAAATTTCAGCCGATTAATCGACCCAATTTTGCCGATTATTAACAACCGGCAAATTGGCCGATTATGGCAAATTAATCAGTACTGCCGATTAATCGGTGCATCTCTAATATATATACATATATGTGTGTGTGTTCTTTCGTCGCTTTTTACATCTCTTTTCGAATTTGAGCTTAGTTTCGACTTGAAAGAAAATTAATAGTCATAAAGGGACAGATCAAGACACAAACATAACATTACTTGCACACCAAAAAAGCAAAAAAAAAAAAAAATGAAAGAAAATGAAAAATGTCTATACTTTTTATCAGTGGAGCACAAAATCGGAAATGATAGCTCTATGCAAAGAGATTCGGAAAAGCTTTGTTCCGTCGCACCCAGTTCCCGTTTCAATCAATTCACGTTCCCATTTCGGAAAGGTCAACTATGCCCCGCTCGAACCGGGACATTTGGATCTCGTTGGAACTACTTTAGGACCTCATTACATTTTAATTTGAGCATTAAATGGAGAAGCTTCTGCTCAAATAATTGCACTGTACTGAACAGTAGACTTTTGGAGTACCACTCGTACTTCAAAATAAAGAGAACCATTTAATTTTTTAAATAATTTTGTATTAGTAGAGATTATTATTTTATTTATATGCAATTGTGAATTATCTTGTAATAATAAAAGCTGAGAGTTGTGCATGCTCTTAGAAGGATTAGTTCGCTAAAAAGATAACTTTAGTTTTAAAATATGCACCTTGACCTTTTGAGCGTATGCTATTAAAAACTAAAATGTGTTTGAAGTTAATAGTTCAGCTTTTTCGGGGGCAATATGCAGTCATGTTTTCATATAAAAATACAATACTCTATTTCAGAAAAAGCAGCAAACTTTCACGTAATGTTAGCTAATTTTCAAAGAAATAAACTTCTGCAAGTAAAAAACGTACACTGCTGTGTTAATAGTTCATTCCTGTAAAATCTACTACAATCCATTTGCAAAAAGAAAAATCTGTTTGATAGTGTCTGAAATGTAAATTAAACTAGAATCCTATAGCAATAAGGACAAATGCAAGTTTGAAATTTATTTTTCTTTTTATAGGACTTTTTCCCCATTTTACGAACAGAATAAACTTTTATAGTGGAAAAAGCAATTCCAAAGTGAATAATGTATTTAAACAAAGCGAAAAACACAATAATATTTCTTTTCTACCGAGCAACTGACATAAATTATGAAATTTAAAGTTAGATAAACGTCTAACTTTAGTGTCTGTAGACGAAATGTCTAAGAAATCCCTTTAAAATTTAGTTCGTCGAATATATTCATGTTTGTATGCATGCGAAACTCAAGCTAAAAGTCAATATGATGTAAAATGTCGGTTAAAATTTTTAAAAGTGGAGTTAGAAGGAATACTTTCAAAAATGATGATGTGAGAAACTTATTCTCAAATAACTATTCTTTGTGTTTACCATTGATATATTTTTAAATTTTCATAACAAAAAGTTTTACTTTTCTTAGTTATATTAAATGCGCATTAAAAAAAGTTCACATTCGTGTTCAGAGTTCAAACAGTAGATTATGAATATCTTTTATCAAGCGCGTCAGATATTATTTTGATATGCACAAAAAGTACCACACCGAGTAAAAATTTAGTCTGATTGTCACACACGTGACCGTGAAATCACCCAGGTTGACATTGGTTATTAGGGAAACCAATTCAAGAAACATGCAGAACAGTTCTTTGCAGCCCAAAGTTAGTTAAAATCGCATAAAAAATCAAAAGTTCAATTCGCTCTTAATATGGTTAAAAGTATTCGGAAATGCACTGACGTTGATGGCACTGCGAATACTGATGAATGTCAAGTTGAAAAAGTTCTCCCTGAATCTTAAATGTTTGTTTAGAATAAGCTACAAGTTTTATTGTAGGCATTTTATTTATCAAGTTTTACATTGATCTGTACTTTTGTTATCTTTCTCATAAAGATATTAACAAAATACTTTTGCATCATGCATTCATAACACTATTTGTCATATGCAAGTATATTTCGTTCATAATTTTCTTCGTTTAAAATAGTGTCGCATTTATTACCACAAGTGAACCAATCAACCACAGATGTGGAGCAAAATGCGACACAATGGATTTCTTTCTTTTTTCTATTTTATTATTGTTCGTTACAGGTACAATATTTACAATTCTCACAACTTTTGTGAGTTTCTGAATAAGTAGTAAACATATCTTCAGAAATTGAAAAAAAAAATTAGATCAACAAAAAACAATAAAAAGGAGAAAAAAAAGTTTCATTCATTACCATTCTTCCCTACATAAACGCGTTTTTTCTTCATTACTCCGCAACTAACGAAGCTATTGCGATTGGTATTATTTACGTAAACTCTAAAAATTTTTTTAAATTAAATTCGCAAATAAATAAATAAATAAATAAAAAATAAAATAAAATAGCTGCCGCTGATTTTTTAGGTTACTGGATTATTTATTCGTAAGATTATATCCAAATAGAAGTAATACTTTCATCAAAATTTATCTAGTTTACGAATAACTAAGCTACTTAAGCTAAACTTTTGTTTTCCAGCAGCTCAAATTTTATTTTACACTAAACTACAGAAATTTAATACTGAAGTAAATAAGCTATTACTTTATATTTGTCACTTATATCAAGTTCATTATAAGAAATTTAGAGATAATCTTTCACTACTTCTAAAAGCAGCTTAAATTTCAAATTAAAACTTATAGTTAATGATCTGTAATGGTTTTCTGTCGCGTCATCATTAGCGTACGTTTCGAGATTCATAGAGCTCATTAGGTTGTTGGGGCAGTTGACAATCTCGGATTCTCAAACTTTTTTACTTTTCTTTTTTCTTTTGTAACTAATTGACTTCTTAAATAAAATTTTATTCATGCTGAGATCCCTCGTTTATTTTTATCCTAAAGCTACTACAAGTATTCAACTAATTAGTGATGAAACACAATTCTTTTCCTTAACAGTTTATTTTAAGCTTTTTCTCTCTTTTTGGTAACATGTGTTTATTATAATAATTATTAAAAAATGTGGGTACCGTTAGCAATATTATTGTTCAAAAATAAATCTTGATGCTCAAATAGTTCTAAAGCTGTCGGATTTATTTACAGTACTAGTTTTTTAGCCGTTTAGTTTTTAAAATGCATAAAATGCAAAATTTTATGTGACGGAGTGACTGTCTTCCAGTATCTACATAAATTTGAAGAAAAAACCGAGAGTCCCCCCCCCCTCTTCAAAACATGATTTTTTGCCCAATTACTCGCAAAAATGTCACAAATTACAAATAAATCAATTTAAAGAAACTAAATAGAAATATAGTGGGCCATGGGAAGGTAAAAAGCAGTATCTTCAGAAATAAGTTTTGAAGTACATAGAGCAACGTGTTTTAGATTCCGTGCTTAGTAACAATTTGACGTATCTTTCGAGTTTTATATTTATCGGAACAGGCCCGTCATTTCAAGTTTTTCCAGGGGTGGGGTCAGAAGGTGCAAACACAATGCAATTTATTCGAAAAACAGCAAAAACCACGCCCACTTATATGTAACTACGAGGACTTCTCAAAGCCGGGGGGGGGGGGCAATTGACCCCCCCCCCTGACTCCCCTAAATGACGAGTCTGTATCGGAAACTAAATAAGCAAACTTGTACAATAAAGTTAAAGTACGATAAATAACAAAAATATAAATGTTTTGAAAATACTAGCTTTACCTTTCCACTGCAGTGTAATGTATATTCAATACGGTTAAATTAACCGTAAAAATATTACTTCGCACGAAAAACAATCAAGTATCGCGTAAAAAAACATCAAGTTAAAATGTGAAAACAAAATATTGAAAATGTGTTATGAAGACTGAAGAGGCTATGTTTATATGGGAACTATTTAGCGAGTTCCGTCTGTCTTTTGAACAGTTTATAAAACGTTCACTTTTAGACATCTCCCATGGGGAATCCAATCATCAATAACTCTTGATCAATGGGGCGGAATTCGTTCTGACAAACTACATCTCAACGAACTTTTAACGTCGGGTATAATGTACTGTTTTTACAGTAGATTACACTAAGTCAGTATCTTTTTAGTTTTTAGCTCTTATATGGTTTCATTTTTCAGTTGATACTATTAAGACTATTTTTGATCAGATTAAAACAGTATCAGTTCTGAATGTATGTACTCTTTATTTTTGTTCCACATAAAAACAAGCCAAATACAAATATCTCTTAAACTTAAGCTTTTGGTGAAAATGCTTGGTAAAAATACTGGTGAGTACTGTTTTAAACATCCAAACAAGTGTTGAAATATTTTTTTTTATTGTAGTTAATATTTTATTAATAACCTAAGTAAAAGCATTAAATTACCAGATACGGATAAAACTGCAGCTCGGATGTGCTAACTAAGCTGTCAGTATCTTTCTTGTACTATAAATTCTTAATGGATTCGTCATTGCTTTTTAAAAGTATTAGATTTTAATGAAATATGTGAATCGTCACGTGCCGGACATTGGAACCTTAGCTTTCAGAACCTAAAATTTGAAGGGTCAAGTAGATAAAGGTGATATGTGACAATTTTTGAAACCTACTTTTTACCGTATAGATGATAAGTCCATGAGTATCATGTCCCCTTAGTAATAAATTTGGTTGGTAACTAAGAATATGAACCCGTTTTACTCGTTGAGAAAAATCTGTTTGAAAAAAATAGCATGTTTTTTGAAAGCTTTTCTAGAAATTTAAAAAAAATGCCACCTTTATTCACTTGCCCCTTTATTTGTTTCGTCCATTCTATACTAATACAGCAAACATATTCACTAATTCATACCACAAATGACTATAGGTTAATTGTGGATGTTATGCACGTTACGAATACAAATAAATAAAATTTTGAGTAACAAAATTATGTAATAGAAGTATAACTATGTCAGAAGTATCTTTGTATCAAATGTAATGATTAAAAAATGAGCTTACTTATGTTTAATTAAAATATTTAGATACATAACAAACCATTGGTGAAATTATAGAGCCTGACTTCCGTACGTGACTTTGGAATGCCCCTTAAAATGATTACTTTTTTTTTTCAAAAATAAGCCGTCCCTTTGTTCATATTCAACAACGTTAAATTTAACAAATTACGGGATGACGTATGTGAAAATTTACAAAACAACCCGCATGGGGAAACATTCAATTTCGGTATATACATAAGAAAAATAATTTTGGTTAATAGTAAATTAAAATAAAAATATAAGCAAAATACTTACATGAAGGTAATGAAAAAAAAAAACCCTATTACAAAAATAAATAAATTCATTAAAAAAATAAAAATAAAGGAATAAATAAGTAAAATATATAAATAACAAAAAATAAATTAAAAATAATTTATGTTTTTGTTATTTATATATTTTATTATGATTACTGTTATAAACCTTAGTACTAAAAAACATTTCTTCGAATTTTTTTCTTCTTCTTGAAACCATCAGCGGTAAAATATTCCACATACTGGTCACGGTCATGGTATAATGTCTTAAAAATTCAGTAAAAAACCCTTTACATAGACAGTTGCATATACATAAACATCGTATAAACGGGGACAAAATAAACGACAAGGAAATAAATGAGAATTTTAATATTGTTTCTATTTTTACTTTTCAGAGAGCATGCAACAAAATAAATGACGCTTCTCGATTTTTTTTATGGAACACGTTGGAGCAAAAGTATTATTGAGAACAACATCTCGGAAAGAATAAATTTTTATTGCGTTCTCTAACTCAACGGGCAAAACACCCTTCTCAGCGATTTTTGCTCCCAAAGACGCGTAAAAATAACTTAACGAAAAAGAGTATTCCTTTACTGTGTGTTGTCTCTCCAACCCCACATCGCCCTATGAGGCCCCCGGTACTAAGGCCCCTATAACTAGGGATCCGACGCATCCGCCATTTTGGATCAAAACAGTTATCAGCTCTTGATCCACTGCCATTGAGCGCGCTTATAAATGAAGCTATGCAGTAACATTAAGATAGTAAAAATGAATAACTGTGCTGCATTGTAGTGTACTAATAGCTCACAGATAAGATCATGTCTCTTCAATTTTCAAAGTTAAGAAAAAATCGGGGGGGGGGGGGGATTATAATTAATTGGCGAGGAGCAGGATATCTGGAGTTAAAACTCGGCAGTGTGAAATAAGTAATCTTTATTAAATAAATTATCGGTACCATTTTTATTAAAATGAAATACTTTTACCTGAAAAATTACAATTCCCATGTTACGAATGGTAAAGTTTTAGTTCGGTTAATAAATTATTTGTAAAGCTACTAAGTTTGCCGAATTCATCGATATCTTGGAAATTCAAATATGTAGTATAGAACATGAACATACAATAGTTAAGAACTAGATAGTATTAATACTTAAGGCTAATAAAAGTTTCATAATTAATTAGCAAGCGAATTAAACTTACACGAATAACCCCGAAGTTGTATTATCTCGTCACTTGAAATGTTTTCGATTTGCCTGTTTTGTTTATCATTACTAATATTTTCAAATATGGTTGTCCTTTTTCTTAATTTGTTGTTTTTGAAGTTTTTTTTAACAATAATTTTATAGCATTCTTCGAGAAACAAAACTAAAAAAAAGCTAAAGCACGTTAGAGCCGCCATCTTTCACTGTCTCTTTTGATCCAAAATGTCGGACAGTTCGGCCTGGGTATAATATATGGGTTCTACCCGGTACATGTGGGAGTTAAATGACGTCATAGGGGTGAGGGGGGGAATCAAATAGGTGACGTGCCTTCGTCATCCGCGGGGAATTGTAATCGCCAGGGTAGGTAAAGGGCCCTGATTTTACTTCTTTCTTTTGTCTATTTTTAAGGGGGATCTATTCGAAATTAGACTTCGCAGAAATGCTTTAGGGGTGCAGTGTTGAGACGCTTACCCCTCGGTTCTGTTAGCAACCCCCTCAGCGGAGAGAGAGGCGTAATTGAAGTCTAAAGAGCCTTGGAGCAACGAGTGTTATAGACATGCAGCGTTTGAAATTGGCAGACTGTTTGTTCCGCGTTTTGGAGATGCCTGGTGGGGGAGACATTTGCCTATCATGGGGGGGGGGGGAGAATGTGGTTTTTTTTTTATCGTGAAAAATGAAAGTTGAAAACGCGTGCTGGAACGTGCGATTCGGGTATTTCGTGAAATGAAATTGCTTAAGAAATTTATTGGGGAGTCCACGAAGCATATTAATTTGGTGATTTGTATGAATATTTTTAAATCGCATTTTATGCATGAGATTCAAGCATAATTTAGAATATTTGCTTAAAAAAATAATATTTGTTGTACTTATGTACAAATACTTCAGCTCTTGTAAAACAGCGATTTTTGAGTCAATGTAAACTTAGAAAAGTGTCTTGAATAATACTTTCTTAAATTCTCATCCAACATTTTATAATGTACTAATTGTAGAAAATGAAACCTAAATTGATGGTTAAAACTAATTTGATTTTTTATCTGAGCGTGTAGAATGCTCCTCAATTGAATTAGGTTTTCACTCTCTTCCTGCATCTTTAGAGGCAGTGCAGTCAGCCAAAGTAAGTGAGCCACAATTTCTATAGCTTAAACTGCTCCAACCACATTTTAGTAGTTGTACTGCATTTTTTAGTGTAACACAGAAGGAACATTTCCGAACTAGAGCATTGTTATTCAAATAATAATTATTAAACTGATTTTAAATGAACTATCGCTATGGTTTATAACTATCACGGAAACTTTGAGCCACCTCAGAAATGAGACGCAAAATAAGTATTTTAATTTACAAAAAATTGCTACTTTAATGCAACAAAATTTAATTTATAAATGTTTGAGAACTCTCAAGTTGTGCTTTCTAACCTCACAAGATATCTGTATTTAATAATATTTGTATCTCATAACCAGACTAACGTAAGTCACATTATCTCTATTTAGCAGGAGATTATAAAAATGTTCGCCAGGTGTATACAAAGGTTCAGACTCCCACTCTTTTAACTCTGATAAATCATTATAAAGGATTTTGGTTTTCAGAATTACGTTCTTATGGCTCAGTTCGAGTTAGTATTTTACATACAATCTAGTAATAATCTGCAAAATCACAATTTTTGGACGCGTTAGTCTGGCTCTGAGGTACAGATATGGCATAAAATATTACAATGTAGGTAGAACATTTTCTATAACTTCAAAAATGGATTTGTGAACGGTAAGTAACAGATTTGGTGAATGTTGCAATTCGTGAAATACAAAATTCCCCACTTCTTTTTGTGAAACATGGAGTAGAAAATGTATTTTACAACTTCGACAACCAAGTGTTGCACTCAGACTTTTTTTTTTTTTTTGTAAAAGCCAAATATTCTAAAAATAATTAATAGCGCAAAGTTAATCAGAATGGCTCAAAAATTACCCTGAAAGGTTGTACGCTATTTTTGAACCAATTCTTCAATAAGAATAAATGATGTTGCTAGCAAAATGACATCATTCTTTGCAAAAAAAAAATTGTCCTTATGAATACTCTTTAATATTTAGATCTATATTGCGTGCATGTTTTATTCACTGTAATTTCAAAATAAGAAAAAAAAAAACAGATTCCGAAACATCTAACATAATTATCTCTATCAATTCGTGCTCCACTTCGAAAAATTTTCCTCGCTTTTCTGTACAAAAAGAAACAGCTAATTTAAAGGAATTCATTATTTACACAAGAAGTATCAGTGTATATTAAATATTCATGGGGTGTTTATTTTGAAGTGTTTTTGAAAAAAAAAAAAAAAACTTGTGGGTTAAGATATAGATTAGATTAAAAAATTCAAGGATAAATTTACCGTCAAGTTGGGTTTATGGTGTTCTGTATTCACGTTTCTGACGCTATGCCTTCTCGTAAGTATCCTCGCCGAAATGCACATAACGCCACAATTAGCGAGGAATTACTAGTTTGTTTGCTGCAATACATTTACAAAATATTAAATTAAAATACACCCCACACATATTGTCACTTCAGAGCAACAATAGGATAGATTAATGTTATTCATAGGCTTAGATATCTTACTGGTAGTTTAAGGAGATGATATGCCTGCTTATCACATGATTTATTAAATGCCTACGCCAAGAAAATCGCTTTAAGTTGTGTTCATTCACCCATTTTTGTTCCGTTACTGGTTTCACTTACCAATTTATTGCGACAAGAAAAGTAAAAACTGGGTTGTTTACTGCAATACATTCACAAAATCCTAGTTTGAAATACACTCCACACATATCGTGGCATCAGAGCAACAGTAGGATATATTAATGTTATTTATTTGCTTAGATATCTTACTGGTAGTTTAAGGAGACTATATAATGCCTGCTTATCTCATGATTTATTAAACGTCTATGGCATGAAAATCGGTTCAAGTTCTGTTCATTCACCCATTTTTGTTCCGTTACTGGTTTGACTTACCAATTTATTGGGACAAGAAAAGTAAAAATTTAATTTTTCAAATGATTCAAATTGGATTTCAACGTGTCAGGCACGTGCAAGAACTCAAACCCAAAAAAATAATTTTCTCAATTGAAGGGCGTGGGAGATAAAGGGGTTATGTGACAAAACAGAAATTGCGAGTAATTTCTTATCAAACTTTTATTGTCGTTAGTGTGCGTATGAAATCAGTATAATGACATCGACTTTTTGATGAACCAAGTTTTATTTGCTTACATGTATATCCATTGCTTACCATTGTCCAGAGTGTTCATTTTTTTTAAATGGTGCATAGCCCCTTTATCCGCCAAGCCTTTCAATTATTACAGCAAAAGACAACTGCCTCAACAGTGTTCATGAATTTGGAACCAAAAGCGTAAATGCTGATCCACAAGATCGATCATCCTAATCCTATCAATGCTACTAGCCTTAATACGAATAAGATGCCACAAAAAAGGTAGCGAAATTGATCCAAAAGATTTTACACCTAATAGATACTTGAGAAAAATTAGTGTTCAAAATTTTTGGAACCACTGAGATCATTAGAGGATTCATATGAAATGAATGTCAAGGATCTTCAGCGAAACCCTTTAACCCATAATCTTCAATATTACAAAATAAGTAATTATCTAGATAGTACGAATGCAACTAATAAACTTAACAGTTCTGCATAGCAAAAAATGAACTGTTGTTTTTACAGTATTTATCTAGAAGTCGAGGTTCAAATTTAAAACTGTAAAATGCACAGTAATAAACTGTAAAACTAGCAATTTTACAGTTTATTGCCATAAAATTTTGCTTTATTATACTGTAAAAACAGCAGTATAGTACTGGCAGGAGAGATTCCAGTTTAAAACTGTAAAATGCAAGGTAATAAACTGTAAAGTTAGCAATTTTACAGTTTATTACCATAAAATTTAGCTGTATTATACTGTAAAACCAACATTCATTTTTTAAAGTGTGACAGTGAAAATTGATCCAAAAGACTTACGCCTAAAAATGCTTCAGAGAGTTTTGAGTTCATGTTATTAGAGACCTATTAAATCATCAGATGATTCATGTGAAATGAATGTCAAAGCATCTTGATAGAATATAAATTAATCTTAAATATCACATAAGTAAATATCTAGATAGCATGAATATAACCAGTACGTTAAATTAAGAAATTTACTTCTTAATTAAAATTTTATTTTTAAATTTACTCACATTGACTTATAAAATAAAATGAATTTTTGCTTTGACTAGCTGAAAATTATTTATCGTTTTTATTGAATTATGTTTTGTTGATTGCATTCTATTTACTAAAGATATGATTATAAAGTGCTCTTAATGAATAATTTCTCAAATTAATATTAATTCAGCGAGATGAAATCTTCCCATAAAAATATCTACGTAGAAAACAAAAGCGAGACGAACAAATGAAAAATTCTGAAAAATATTAAATCGTTTAACGCTTTATTACGTGAGTTAATTTCATTTATTTCCTCCAAAGATAAAAAAGCGTTCCAGACAATTTTTTTTTGAAAGTTAGAAATCGGGAAAACAAATCCTTAACTTTTTGAAAAAAAAAAGAAAGAAAAATTTCCATGGCTGGATAACTTCTTTTTAAATCAAAGAAAAAGAAATGGGGAAAAAGTAAGATTTCTTTGATAAAGAAATGAAATAGAAATCATTTTATTTACTGAGATTCCAACATTTCTGAAGATAAAGAAAGTGCTATGAAAAATGAAGTATTTTATAAAAATAAATAGGATGTTTTTTATAAATCTTTAAATCTTTTCATACAAAGAAATTTCAGCACTTTTTCACAAAAATAATGGTGATCCATTGATTTAGAAAGGTTTTTACTTCAGTTAAAAGGATTTTTTACAGCTTTAAAGATTCGTCGTCAATTGATAAATTTCTTTTAAAGAATAAAAATAATAAAAATTCTGAAACTTGTGAAAGAGATTAATAACTTTTAGTATTAGAGTTGAAAATGGATTTTCGGAAAGAAATTTAAATTCTTTGAATTCAAATACATCCCGGTTTGACGCTGATTTCAGAATCTAGAGCAAACAGTTGACTATATTAGGGGGACCGGAAAGTAATGTCGTTTTCTTTCAGACAAATCAATTGTTATACGTTTTTATTTTAAACCAACGATGTAATTATCCTTGTTATAAAGGGCCTTTTGCCATCAAATACTAAATCTTAAAAATCCCGGATACATTAAAAGAAAAATTTTCGGAGGAAAATATCTTAAAATGGCATCTTAAATGCTAGTCAAATTTTCAAGGCTTTTTTTTTCTTGTTTATAGATCTCAACAAATGGAAATCGGATGGTGAAATGTCAGATGAGCATTATGGGTGAAGCAGTCCGATTTCCCTTTCTTCCCATCGCTAAAACACTTTCGATTACACAAAAACTTGAAAATTTAGCTTGTATCCAAGATGTCATTTCAAGATATTTTGCTCCAAAATTTAATTGATTTAAAAAATAAATTGCAGATTTAGAAAGAAGAATATTGGGACTATCTAAATGCTTCGAAATCTTAAAAGAGATTTAAAAGAAAAAATAAGGGTGTTCGCCTACTTTGATTTAAGAACTTCACGCCATCTCATCAACGATTCAAGCTACAATATATCCTATGGAGGTCTGAAAAAAGGATCTACAAGCTTCTAATTACACAACAAACATTCACGATCATTATCATTTGAATCAAGAGTTTTTGAGAAGCAGTATAATAATGGCAACCCCATTTTATTTGCTACACGGGGCGCTATTTTATAGCTAATTCATGACTTTGATAATAACCAGCAAAGTGTGTGTGTTTATTAAACTGCACACACTGCTGTTACATAGTACTAAAATTAGTGATATCATCAATTTCTGAATTGAAAGGCTTGGGAGATGAAGGGGTTATGTGACAAAATATAAATTGCGAGTTATTAAAGTTCAAAGTTTTCTTGTTGCAATTGTTGCAGCTTTTTTGTTTTCCGGTTTTGTCGTTAGTGTGAGCATGAAATTGGTCTAATGATATCTACTTTTTGATGTACCAAGTTTTATTTGTTTACCTGTATCGATTCCTTATCATTACCCGAGTGTTTATTTTTTAAAATGAGTCTGAGTCTATTTTTTTAAATAATCTTTGAGATAGTTTTTTTTTATGATGTTTACACACAAAAATGAACATGAATTGAGAAGAATTTAAATCCTGAATTCTTTATGGTTTTATAACGTGAAAAGAAAACACTGTCCAGGAATAAAGTAACATACATGAATTTCTTATACAAACTTATTTTCTCCCATTGCTTTCTCTTTATATCTTTTTTCCCGAAACTCACGTCCAAAACCATAACTAAA
>JAXGGA010015626.1:0-28687 GCA_038373865.1 Uloborus plumipes
TGAAAAGTTATTCACTCACCTTGCAACCACGAATCGGGCGGGAAACAGTGTTTGCAAACTGAAATGTTGCGGATGAATATCTTAAAATCCAGTCGAAAAAATAAAATCAAAGTAGGAAATTTAAATCTCTTTTCGTTGCATTTTTATCGTTAATAATTTGTTTGAATATAAAACGATACAATTTTAAACCTATCGGTGTTTTATTTATTATTTTTGGTGTAGGGAATATATTTTGAGGCGGAATCATAGTGAAGAGCAGTTGTAAAAAGACTCGCGTTGAAAGAACCGTCCCCTGAGCGACGCCTCCAAGACGCCCCAGCGACCAATCCAAGAGCCAGAGCCGTGCAAAGAGTCAGCAGAGCGTCACTGGAAGACGTCTGCGCGACCGATTCAACGACGTTATAAGGCCAATTAGAAAACTAAGCTTTAAATGAATGAAGAAACTTTTTTTGCAGTGCAAATACGTTCTTCATTAATTTTAAACAATTTTATCACCTTCTGATCATTTTGTTTCGCTAAAATTTACTGAAAATGAGGTTTCAGGCGTCTTGTAGACGTCCCCTCGAGGCGCCCTCCAGACGTCAACAGTGCGACCATTACGGGACGTCCCCCCCGACCAACTCTGCTGAGTGGGTAGTTTCTCTACTATATAATAATATTTTTTAAATCTAATGATAATGTATTGATCCCATGGGAAATGGGTCGCGACCCCATTTAGGATCGCGACCCACAGGCTGGGAACCACTTAGTTAGCATATTTAAACAGAAAGTTTTTTGTTCAACATTGAACTTAAAAACTACATAACATTAGTTGAATGAGCAAATGTATATACCAAAATGAAATATGAATTCATCAGGGTGTTGATTGTTTCTGAAAGTATATGTACATTAGTTCATGAGCTAATATTTAGAAAAGTGCCAATTTGAGTCCCAAGTGAATTTTCACCAGTATTTCAATAACTAGTTAAAAAAAATAATTTCCCCCAGAAAGAAGATAAGTTTTTCTTTCATTTCATCTAATAACATCAGAAAAAAAAAATTTTTTTTCATCAGAAAATATTGTGTTTATACATCAAAAATCAGATCGGTAACGTGTCCCAAGTAGCAAAGCTTAGCATGCAAACAGGTCATGCGCACTTTCTAACTTCCTAAAAAAACGCACTTGCACAAAAAACGATTCTATTTTTACCCCTTTGTTAATATTTTACTTCATTTTTGTTTTAATCGATTTCTGATTTTCTAGCTGATGCGAAATAAGCGTGTCCCAAGTTCCGCCGTCAGAGTGGTAACAATAACTTCCGATCTATGTTTAGGCTCCCAAAATCATTTCCTGCACCTATACCACGTGATACTGAGTACCTGGTGGAAAGTTTTATCGAATTGTAATTAAAAATTTGCATTTCTGCATCTAAAATTGTAGGTAAGATTTTTTAAGTGATTTTATAAAATGTGTGTCATTTGAGTCATCAGATCGGTAACACGCTCTAAAATGCGCAGTTTTTATTATTTTAAAAATTATTCTATATATAAGTATAGTCCTTTGTTACAAGTGAAAAAACCACGTGTTTGATTTTGGTTTAGTGCGATCGACTCGGAAATAAAAAAAAAAACTTTGTCAGTTTGTCAGATCGGTAACAGTCAGAGCGGTAACATTGAAAAACAGCAAATATGTTACAGAACTAACTCACACGTTTCAGAATTATAAAAAGCAAAAATCATACTTTAGCCATATATATTGAATATTTTTGTTCTTAAAAAATGAAAAGCAATGAGTTTTAGTACAATTGCTTCATTTGTGGTTTGTATGACCTAACAATAGAAGTTAGTAAAATAAGAAAAATTGACACTGCAGAAATTAAGTTAATTAATTATTATTATTTTAATTTATTTATTTATTTATTTATTTATTTGTGCCTCAATTTCTTATAACTTCGCTAAATAACTAGATAATAACTAGCATGCTAAATTTGAATTTCTGATCAAGAAATTAAATTTTTCCTGCAACTAATTAAAGAAAAGCAAGCAGCAGAGTTGTGTGTTGAAAAAGTTGAAGTTGTGTGTTGTTTTAAAACAAAACAAATGTTTTATTAGCTTGGATTTGGTAATATCATAATTTATTTTGATTAAAAACCTTATCGCTCATTTTTATTTCCAAGAAATGCTTTTTCATAATGAAATTTGATTTTTTAGCCTAATATATATATTTTAATATAATTATCTTAATTCTATGTTAAAAATGCAAGGAAATGATATCATATTTAGAGATGTTAACGAATACTGATAGCATAAACTCAAATATGTAACTCATATTAACATCAGATCTGTAACATTCATCAGATCTGTAACGGCTTAAAAGTGAGTAATCTAAGGAGGGGGTAAATAACTTCCTTGACCTCCCCCCTTTTATTTTCTTGCATTTAGACCCACTTTAGACTTAAAATCCAATATTAGTTTTTTTCTGCAAAAAATTTTTTTTTTCAGAAAACTCCAACTTCAAATTGGCACTTTTCTAAATATTGGCTCTCATATTCATGAAACCATTAAAAACAAAATTTCAAATCCTGTGAAGAACAAACAAAAAGTTATCAGTTTTTAAAATATTACTGTACATTTAGCTTTTATGTTGTAAACTGAAACAGAAAGCGATTATCTTATTAGTTTATGACGTTTGTAAATAGAAGTAATTTGCATTGGTCTCCTTTTCAAAACATATTGCGATTGTGTTATTAGTTACCTGCTACGATTATTTAGTAATATCTTTTTAGATAACTGTTTCAGAAATCATGGGCATGAAGTAAACTACTATAGAAAAAAGCAGCTGTTTATTATCGAAGCGAAATCTACCGAATTTCGACGGAGGAAAAAAAAGCCAATTAGAAATTCGTTTGCGCCAAGAAATGCGATTAACGCCAAACATTGCACTTTTCAACCACGTGACTTGTGGGTAACTTTGGGCACGCTTCTTACGAAGGGGAAAAGGTAGCTGGATATCTCTACGTATCTCAACTCTATGATGGTACTACCTCAAGAAGTTCGAGTTCCGAGCTGCCACGTGGCACGACTGAGAAGGAAGATCGCCGAATCTTGCGTACGGCTGTGGCGCTTCGTACTGCATCTGCGGTTGAAATTCGAGCTGCAGTTGGTACTGTCGTGACCCAAGGAACGGTAAGTAACTGTTTACTTCAAGGACAGCTCCGAGCCAGGCAACCTGCAGCCGGTATTCCATTGACTGCAAACCATTGCATTTTCCGACGGCAGTGATGCCACGACAGAGCTCACTGGAGGTCGGAGTGGAGATCTGTTGTAATTTTTGATGAAAACAGATTCTGCCGTAGTGCCAGTGGTGGCTGTACATTGGTCTGAAGGAGACCAGGGGACCGCCTGCATCCGAGTGGTCTACGGCCTAGACACACTAGATCCACACCTGGAGTTTTGGTCTCTGGAGCATATTTCTACGACAGCAGGGGCATTCTTGTGGTTATCCTAAACTCACTGACTGAAAATTTGTCGTTAGTCTGGTAATTTAACCTGTAGTACAGCCCTTCATGAGTAGCATTCAAGGGGGCGTTTTCCAACAGGATAACGATCGCCCTCACATCGCTGCTGTAACGCAATGTACTCTACAGAGTGCTGACATGTTGCCATGACCTACGAAATCACCAGGTATGTCTCCAATTGATAACGTATGGGATATCATTGGACGGCACCTCCAGCATCATCCACAGTCAGCAATGACGGTCCTAGTATTGACACAACAAGTGCAACAAGAATGGAACTCCATGCTACAAAGTGACATTCGGCACCTGTATGACATAATGCATGCACGCTTGCAGGCTTGCCTTCAAAATTCTGGAGGTTACACCCTCTACTAAATTAACATAATTTCATTTTTGCACAGCATTTTCTTGAGCTTAAATTAGCCTGTGATCTTGTACATTTAATCAATTAAACATGTTAACTAGACAATTGCATTACCAGAATTTCATTACTCTACAGAAATTTTTTCTTGGTGTTGGGATTTTTTCCGCCAGTGTATTAAACTTATTTCTTATGTTTACAGATCCATGTACCGGAAATGAGTGCGGAGACAATGGACAGTGTGAATGGGACGATGAGAACAGTGGAACTAAGTGCGTTTGTCGAAACGGCTTTACTGGAGAGAAGTGTGAGCTTGGTAAGTCACAATATCGGAATTGATTGGCTAATTACATATATTTCTCAATGAAACTGTTAGAAATTCCGTACCTGAGACATTTCTACATTCGAAAAAATGGCCTAAATGAAGCATGCCCAGAAAAAATGGACAAGAGTAATCATTTAAATATTTAACTTTGTCTTTACTAAAAGTTTTGCCCAAGATGGAAAAAAATTCTTTAAACATAAAGTTTCGAGTCGGTTTGTAATGAAAGTTAAATGAGTAAACTTATTTCTTATGTTTGCAGATCCATGTACTGGAAATGAGTGCGGAGAAAATGGAAAGTGTGTATGGGACGATGAAAACAGTGGAACTAAGTGCGTTTGTCGAAACGGCTTTACTGGAGAGAAGTGTGAGCTTGGTAAGTCACAATATCGGAATTAATTGGCTAATTACATATATTACTCAATAAAACTGTTTGAAGTTAAGTACCTGAGACATTTCTACATTCGAAAAAATGGCTTAAATGAAGCATGAGTAGAAAAAATGGACAAGAGTAATCATTAAAATATTCAACTTTGTCTTTGCTAAAAGTTTTGCCCAAGTTGGAAAAAAAATTCTTTAAACATAAAGTTTCAAGTCGGTTTGTAATGAAAGATAAATGAGTAAACTTATTTCTTATGTTTATAGATCCATGTACTGGAAATGAGTGCGGAGAAAATGGACAGTGTGTATGGGACGATGAAAACAGTGGAACTAAGTGCGTTTGTCGAAACGGTTTTACTGGAGAGAAGTGTGAGCTTGGTAAGTCACAATATCGGAATTGCTTGGCTAATTACATATATTTCTCAATGAAACTCTTTGAAGTTCCGTACCTGAGACATTTCAACATTCGACAAAATGGCCTAAATGAAGAATGCGCAGAAAAAATGGACAAGAGTAATCATTAAAATATTCGACTTTGTCTTTACTAAAAGTTTTGCCCAAGATGGAAAAACATTCTTTAAACATAAAGTTTCGAGTCGGTTTGTAATGAAAGTTAAACTATTAAACTTATTTATTATGTTTACAGATCCATGTACCGGAAATGAGTGCGGAGACAATGGACAGTGTGAATGGGACGATGAAAACAGTGGAACTAAGTGCGTTTGTCGAAACGGCTTTACTGGAGAGAAGTGTGAGCTTGGTAAGTCACAATATCGGAATTGCTTGCTAATTACATATATTTCTCAATGAAACTCTTTGAAGTTCCGTAAATGAGACATTTCTACATTCGAAAAAATGGCCTAAATGAAGAATGCGCAGAAAAAATGGACAAGAGTAATCATTAAAATATTCAACTTTGTCGTTACTAAAAGTTTTGCCCAAGATGGAAAAAAATTCTTTAAACGTAAAGTTTCGAGTCGGTTTGTAATGAAAGTTAAACTGTTAAACTTATTTCTTATGTTTACAGATCCATGTACCGGAAATGAGTGCGGAGACAATGGACAGTGTGAATGGGACGATGAAAACAGTGGAACTAAGTGTGTTTGTCGAAACGGCTTTACTGGAGAGAAGTGTGAGCTTGGTAAGTCACAATATCGGAATTGCTTGGCTAATTACATATATTTCTCAATGAAACTCTTTGAAGTTCCGTAAATGAGACATTTCTACATTCGAAAAAATGGCTTAAATGAAGCATGAGTAGAAAAAATGGACAAGAGTAATCATTAAAATATTCAACTTTGTCTTTGCTAAAAGTTTTGCCCAAGTTGGAAAAAAATTCTTTAAACATAAAGTTTCGAGTCGGTTTGTAATGAAAGATAAATGAGTAAACTTATTTCTTATGTTTATAGATCCATGTACCGGAAATGAGTGCGAAGAAAATGGACAGTGTGTATGGGACGATGAAAACAGTGGAACTAAGTGCGTTTGTCGAAACGGCTTTACTGGAGAGAAGTGTGAGCTTGGTAAGTCACAATATCGGAATTGCTTGGCCAATTACATATATTTCTCAATGAAACTCTTTGAAGTTCCGTAAATGAGACATTTCTACATTCGAAAAAATGGCCTAAATGAAGAATGCGCAGAAAAAATGGACAAGAGTAATTATTAAAATATTCAACTTTGTCTTTACTAAAAGTTTTGCCCAAGATGGAAAAAAATTCTTTAAACATAAAGTTTCGAGTCGGTTTGTAATGAAAGTTAAATGAGTAAACTTATTTCTTATGTTTGCAGATCCATGCACTGGAAATGAGTGCGGAGAAAATGGACAGTGTGTATGGGACGATGAAAACAGTGGAACTAAGTGCGTTTGTCGAAACGGCTTTACTGGAGAGACGTGTGAGCTTGGTAAGTCACAATATCGGAATTGATTGGCTAATTAAATATATTACTCAATAAAACTGTTTGAAGTTAAGTACCTGAGACATTTCTACATTCGAAAAAATGGCTTAAATGAAGCATGAGTAGAAAAAATGGACAAGAGTAATCATTAAAATATTCAACTTTGTCTTTGCTAAAAGTTTTGCCCAAGTTGGAAAAAAATTCTTTAAACATAAAGTTTTGAGTCGTTTTGTAATAAAAGTTAAATAAGTAAACTTATTTCTTATGTTTATAGATCCATGTACCGGAAATGAGTGCGAAGAAAATGGACAGTGTGTATGGGTCGATGAAAACAGTGGAACTAAGTGCGTTTGTCGAAACGGCTTTACTGGAGAGAAGTGTGAGCTTGGTAAGTCACAATATCGGAATTGCTTGGCTAATTAGATATATTTCTCAATGAAACTGTTTGAAGTTAAGTACCTGAGACATTTCTACATTCGAAAAAATGGCCTAAATGAAGCATGCCCAGAAAAAATGGACAAGAGTAATCATTAAAATATTCAACTTTGTCTTTACTAAAAGTTTTGCCCAAGATGGAAAAAAATTCTTTAAACATAAAGTTTCGTGTCGGTTTGTAATGAAAGTTAAACTATTAAACTTATTTCTTATGTTTACAGATCCATGTACCGGAAATGAGTGCGGAGACAATGGACAGTGTGCATGGGACGATGAAAACAGTGGAACTAAGTGCGTTTGTCGAAACGGCTTTACTGGAGAGAAGTGTGAGCTTGGTAAGTCCCAATATCGGAATTTATTTACTAATTACATATATTCCTCAATAAAACTGTTAGAAATTCCGTACCTGAGACATTTCTACATTCGAAAAAATTGCCTAAATGAAGCATGCCCAGAAAAAATGGACAAGAGTAATCATTAAAATATTCAACTTTGTCTTTACTAAAAGTTTTGCCCAAGATGGAAAAAAATTCTTTAAACATAAAGTTTCGAGTCGGTTTGTAATGAAAGTTAAACTATTAAACTTATTTCTTATGTTTACAGATCCATGTACCGGAAATGAGTGCGGAGATAATGGACAGTGTGAATGGGACGATGAAAACAGTGGAACTAAGTGCGTTTGTCGAAACGGCTTTACTGGAGAGAAGTGTGAGCTTGGTAAGTCATAATATCGGAATTGCTTGGCTAATTACATATATTTCTCAATGAAACTCTTTAAAGTTCCGTACCTGAGACATTTCTACATTCGAAAAAATTGCCTAAATGAAGAATGCGCAGAAAAAATGGACAAGAGTAATCATTTAAATATTTAACTTTGTCTTTACTAAAAGTTTTGCCCAAGATGGAAAAAAATTCTTTAAACATACAGTTTCGAGTCGGTTTGTAATGAAAGTTAAACTTTTAAACCTATTTCTTATGTTTACAGATCCATGTACCGGAAATGAGTGCGGAGACAATGGACAGTGTGAATGGGACGATGAAAACAGTGGAACTAAGTGCGTTTGTCGAAACGGCTTTACTGGAGAGAAGTGTGAGCTTGGTAAGTCACAATATCGGAATTGCTTGGCTAATTACATATATTTCTCAATGAAACTCTTTGAAGTTCCATAAATGAGACATTTCTACATTCGAAAAAATAGCCTAAATGAAGAATGCGCAGAAAAAATGGACAAGAGTAATCATTAAAATATTCAACTTTGTCTTTACTAAAAGTTTTGCCCAAGATGGAAAAAAATTCTTTAAACATAAAGTTTCGAGTCGGTTTGTAATGAAAGTTAAATGAGTAAACTTATTTCTTATGTTTGCAGATCCATGTACTGGAAATGAGTGCGGAGAAAATGGACAGTGTGTATGGGACGATGAAAACAGTAGAACTAAGTGCGTTTGTCGAAACGGCTTTACTGGAGAGAAGTGTGAGCTTGGTAAGTCACAATATCGGAATTGATTTACTAATTACACATATCCCTCGATAAAACTGTTAGAAATTCCGTACCTGAGACATTTCTACTTTCCAAAAAATGGCCTAAATGTAGCATGAGTAGAAAAAATGGACAAGAGTAATCATTAAAATATTCAACTTTGTCTTTACTAAAAGTTTTGCCCAAGTTGGAAAAAAATTCTTTAAACATAAAGTTTTGAGTCGTTTTGTAATAAAAGTTAAATAAGTAAACTTATTTCTTATGTTTATAGATCCATGTACCGGAAATGAGTGCGAAGAAAATGGACAGTGTGTATGGGTCGATGAAAACAGTGGAACTAAGTGCGTTTGTCGAAACGGCTTTACTGGAGAAAAGTGTGAGCTTGGTAAGTCACAATATCGGAATTGCTTGGCTAATTACATATATTTCTCAATGAAACTCTTTGAAGTTCCGTAAATGAGACATTTCTACATTCGAAAAAATGGCCTAAATGAAGAATGCGCAGAAAAAATGGACAAGAGTAATTAATAAAATATTCAACTTTGTCTTTACTAAAAGTTTTGCCCAAGTTAGTCTGCGGAGTTAGCGACAAAAACAGCCAAAATATTTCACTTCCGGATACCAGTCTGAAATTTTATGTTTGGCTTATATTCACATAGGAGGGCAAAAAAACGCCGGGAAACACTTGATCGGAGGTCAAGGTCATTCTGTGATGACGTCATCAAAATTTCCGATTTTACAGGTAAATAAGTTCGTTTAATTGCTTAAAACTCCATCTTAGATTGAAATATTGCAGAATTCAAATGTATCATCTAAAAGCTCTTTAAAAGAGCTGTTTAGAATGATTTAATTTTTCTTTCTGAGGTCAAGGTCCCACCTGTGATGACGTCATCAAAATGGCCATTTTTACAGGTAAATACGTTCGTTTAACTGTTTAAAACTCCATCATAGATTTAAATATTGCAAAACTCAAATGTATCATCTTAAAGCTCTTTAAAAGAGCTGTTTAGAAAGATTTAATTTTTCTTTCTGAAGTCAAGCTCCCACCTGTAATGACGTCATCAAAATGACCGCTTTTACAGGTAAAGACGTTTGTTTAACTCCCCCTAAAACTCCATCATAGATTTAAATATTTTAAAACTCAACTATATCATTTGAAAGCGCTTTAAAGGATCTATTCAAAAAGATTTAATTTTTCTTTCTGAGATCAAGGGCCCACCTGTGATGACGTCATCAAAATGGCCGCTTTTACAGGTAAATACGTTCGTTTAACTGCATAAAACTCCACCATCGATTTAAATATTGCAAAACTGAAATATATTATCCGAAAGCGCTTTAAGTAGCTATTTTAAAGTTCTTGGTTTTATTTTTTAAGACAAATAGTTGAAAAGTTATAGCAACTTTAAATTGAAAATTTATAAAAAAGGCAATTTCAAAGTATTTTCCAACTTTGAGATTAAAAATTTCACTGTGATGCATGCGTTATACAAAAAAAAAAAAAAAAAAAAAAAAAGTTTCTAATTTTATTACATTTAAGAATAAATTAGTAGAACTCCGTACTATTTATCGGTATTTTATGTAGATATTGAATGTAACAGACTAACATATTTTGCAAGGCAGGAACAAGCAGAGCCAAAGCTCAAGCTGAGATGTAACTAATAATATCGTCATCAATAGTTGTGTCAAAAATGCTTGCATTTTAATTATATAAAAGAAATACGGAAAAAATACACAAACCCGGAAATAACAATGGATAAATTACGAAAACTAATATCATGCAAGTGCAAATAAATGTGTACTCGATGCAGATGTATCAAATCAGGTCTAAATTGTACACTTCCTTGCAGTTATGAGTTCCAGTACAATACCTGAAACGTTCCTAAAAAAAATTGAGTTTTCCTTGTAAGAGTTATTTTTTTTGTATTAAAACGTGTATGTTTTCCGTATTTCTTTTTTATAATTAAAATGCAAGCATTTTTGACACAATTATTGATGACGATATTATTAGTTACATCTCAGCTCCATTAGGAGCTTTGGCTATGCTTGTTTCTGCATTGCAACATCTGTTACATCCAATATCTACATAAAATACCGATAAATAGTACGTAGTTCTACTAATTTATTCTTAAATGTAATAAAATTAGAAATATTTTTTATAATGCGTGCATCATAGCAAAATTTTTATTTCAAAGTCGGAAAATACAAAGAAATTGTCTTTTTTATAAATTTTCAATTTAAAATTGTTAAAACTTTTCAACTATTTGTCTTAGAAAATAAAACCAATCACTACAAAATAGCTCATTTAAAGCGCTGTCGGATGATATATTTCAGTTTTACAATATTTAAATCTATGATGGAGTTTTAACCAGTTACATGAACGCATTTACCTGTAAAAGCGGCCATTTTGATGACGTCATCACACGTGGACCCTTAACCTCAGAAAGAAAAATTAAAACTTTCTAAATAGATTCTTTCAAGCGCTTTCAGATGATATAGTTGAGTTTTGAAATATTTAAATCTATGATGGAGTTTTAGGGGAAGTTAAACAAACGCATTTACCTGTAAAAGCGGCCATTTTGATGATGTCATTACAGGTGGGACCTTGACCTCAGCAAGAAAAATTAAATCTTTCTAAACAACTCTTTCAAAGAGCTTTCGGATGATATAGTTGAGTTTTGTAATATTGCAAGCTATGATGGAGTTTTAAGCAGTTAAACGAACGTATTTACCCGTAAAAGCGGCCATTTTGATGACGTCATCACAGGTGGGCCCTTGACCTCGGAAAGAAAAATTAAATCTTTCTAAATTGATCCTTTAATGCGCTTTCAGATGATATACTTGAGTTTTGAAATATGTAAATCTATGATGGAATTTTAGGGGGAGTTAAACAAAGAATTTACCTGTAAAAGCGGCCATTTTGATGACGTATTTACAGGTGGGACCTTGACTTCAGAAAGAAAAATTAAATCTTTCTGAATAGCTCTTTTAAAGCACTTTTAGATGATATCTATGAGTTTTGCAATATTTAAATCTATAATGGAGTTTTAGGGGGAGTTAAACAAACGTATTTACCTGTAAAATCGGCCATTTTAATGACGTCATCACATAATGATCTTGACATCCGATCAAGTGTCTCCCGGCGTTTTTTGCCCCCCTATGTGAATATAAGCCCCACATAAAATTTCAGACTGGTATCCGGAAATGAAATATTTTTGCACTAACTCCACGGACTAAGTTGGAAAAAAATTCTTCAAGCATAAAGTTTTGAGTCGGTTTGTAATGAAAGTAAAATTAGTAAACTTATTTCTTATGTTTACAGATCCATGTACTGGAAATGAGTGCGGAGAAAATGGACAGTGTGCATGGGACGATAAAAACAGTGGAACTAAGTGCGTTTGTCGAAACGGCTTTACTGGAGAGAAGTGTGAGCTTGGTAAGTCACAATATTGGAATTGATTGGCTAATTACATATATTTCTCAATAAAACTGTTTGAAAATAAGAACCTGAGACATTTCGTCATTCGAAAAAACGCCTTAATGAAGCATGCCCAGAAAAAATGGACAAGAGTAATCATTAAAATATTCAACTTTGTTTTTGCTAAAAGTTTTGCCCAAGTTAGAAAAAAATTCTTTAAACGGAATTTTTCGAGTCGGTTTGTAATGAAAGTTAAATGAGTAAACTTATTTCTTACGTTTACAGATCCATGTACTGGAAATGAGTGCGGAGACAATGGACAGTGTGTATGGGATGATGAAAACAATGGAACTAAGTGCGTTTGTCGAAACGGCTTTACTGGAGAGAAGTGTGAGCTTGGTAAGCCACAATATCGGAATTGATTGGCTAATTACATATATTTCTCAATAAAACTGTTTGAAAATAAGAACCTGAGACATTTCGTCATTCGAAAAAACGCTTTAATGAAGCATGCCCAGAAAAAATGGACAAGAGTAATCATTAAAATATTCAACTTTGTTTTTGCTAAAACTTTTGCCCAAGTTAGAAAATTTTTTTTTAAACGGAATTTTTCGAGTCGGTTTGTAATGAAAGTTAAATGAGTAAACTTATTTCTTATGTTTACAGATCCCTGTACTGGAAATGAGTTCGGAGTAAATGGAAAGAGTGCTTGGGACGACGAAAACAGTAAAACAAAATGTGTTTGTAGTAACGGTTTTACTGGAGATAAAATCAAATGTATGCAGTTAACAACATATAGTCTTTAAAATAGTTGTTTACAGTTCAAAACCTAAGAAAAAGTTCTAGATTTAAAAATGGAACAAAATAAGTGTATTGTCAGAAAAAATCAGCAAGATAAATAACTACCAAAACATTCAATTTTTTCATTTGCCCAAAGTTTGCGTTTCGGTGGTAAAGAAATGCTTTTACCGAGCATGTCCAGTCAATTTGCTATAAAACATTTAATAAAAGTCAGATTGTGTATTTTGTTTCTTAGGTTTACAGATCCATGTGTTGGAGTCGAGTGCGGAGAAAATGCGAAGTGTGCATGGGACGATGAAAACACTAAAATACATTGCGTTTGTCGTAACGGTTTTACTGGAGATAAGTGGGATTTGATAAGTCACAATATCAAACATTTGCCGGATATTAATATTCCTAAGTAAAATTGTTTAGAGTTCAATAGCAAAGATAGTACCCCTTTATGTAAAAATGGATTAAAAAACAAGTATGCAGAAACAAAAAATGAAAGGAAAACTAATGTCACAATCATAAAAAAATCTTTTGTTGCAAAAATATTATCCAAAACGAAAAAAGCACACCTATATTTTCACGTATTTTGTCAGTCAATAGTTAATAAACATGAGATGAATAATATTGTTTCCTATTTTTACAGAACCATGTAATGAAGTCGAGTGCGGAGAAAATGGTCACTGTGCGTGGGACAATGAAAACAGCAAAACTAAGTGCGTCTGTCGTAATGGATTTACTGGGGATACATGTGATCTTGGTAAGTAATAATGGCAAACGTTTGCAGAGTTGATTAATCATTCTAAGGGTAATGGTAAGGAGTCCAATAGCAAATACAGCCCTTGATGTACAGCAAATTGAAAAAAAAAATAAGTATGAGCAGAAAAAAGTTTTAAAAAAAGTTAATATCACAATTATAAAAGGTTTTTGTGGCAAAAAGTCTTGTCCAAAGCGAAAAAAAACACTTATATTTTCACGTTATTTTGTCAGGCAATAGTTAATAAACATCACGTGAACAATTTTTTTTCTCACTTTTGCAGATCCATGTAATGGAGTCGAGTGCGGAAAAAATGGACAGTGTGCATGGGACGACGGAAACAGCAAAACAAAGTGCGTGTGTCGTAATGGTTTTACTGGGGATACTTGTAATCTAGGTAAGTAATAATAGCAAACATTTGCAGTTGAATTATATTCCTAAGGGAAATTGCAGTTTAGTAGCAAATACAGAACCCTTGATGTAAAGCAAGTGGAAAAAGCAAGTATAAACATAAAAAAAAGCTTAAAAAAATAATATTACAGTCATAAACACTTTTTGTGGTAAAAATCTTGTCCAAAACGAAAACAAATATACTAAGTATAGATAATCGATGAAATAAAATCGGTATTAATAATCGGTAAAAGTTTGCCGATTTTTTTTAACACAGTGCCTAAAACCGAATGGAATATTAAAAGATAACCTTCATAGCTGATGTTTATATGACGCTATTAAGAATAATTTAATTCATGAAATTTAAATTCGAATGTGAAAATAAACATTTCAATTACTTTACAATCAGTCAAACATGTCCGTTTAACTGACGAAAAAAAAATGTTATGCAAAATTATGTTTATACCTTAACCCATTAATGCCTAGCTTCCCTTAAAGAACGGTCCAAAAAAGGATCTGAATTTCTCCAAAATGAACATTTCAACCAAATACGAGTATTCAATGAGTACCTTGGTATTGTTTCAATTCGTTATTGACAGATTGCAGCGCATAACCGTTGAAAAGTGTGTTCTGTAGCATTTTTAATATGATCTTTATCAAAAGTTACATCGCTCACAATCTCAAGAAAAAAAAGCTAAGATTCAAAGTTATTAGAAGCTTCCCAGTTTATGTTAATTGCTGATTTTATTGCTTCTTATAAATTGTCTTTTTCAATATTATATCCTAGGCAGAAAAAAACTTTTAGTAAAAAAAATATGTACCCTCTGGGGTCTATCGTAACTTTTAAGGGAACATTTTTCTTTCCTTAAAAAAAAAAATATTTTTACATGATAGTTTTTTAATTATTTTTCCTGTCCATTAAACACTGTTTGTAACCAGTATAAAAATATCTTTGAAAAAAAAAAGTCAGGCATTAGTGGGTTAAACAAGAATCTCCGATGAATAAATTCATTAACATGAAATAAATAATTTTCTGCAAACATAGGTATATCATGTAGTACGACAAAAAAATCTCTCTATTGATATAAATTTCTTAATCAATAAATTTTCCTGTTTTGAATAAATATGCACATATAGACAGTGTTGCAGCATTTTGCATGTGTTGATACTTTTTCCTCAGCATCCTTAGCATAATGTTTATAGTTAACTTTTAATTTTCACAAAGAATAAAACTCTATAAAGTAAATAGCTACTAATAAATAAAAAATAAAGTAAATTCAAACCACTCTTAACCTCCCATTATTATTATTTTCTTGAATGTTCATGTCCAGTAAACATAATTCAGTTAACACTATGTGTTAATTGCATTATCTGTTAATGAAATTTTATTGGCAATAATACTAAAATTGGTTCAAAGAAATTGGACAAGTTTTACAAATTATTTTGAGAAATTTATGAAATTGAAGAAAAAATAAAAATATTCTCCCAAAAATAAATTGTAGGTAACTTCAATTTTTTAAACGGCAATTGTGATGGGAAGAAGAGAAAGGAGCAATGGTGTAATTAGTGGCATTAAAATTAATCACATTGATCATGAATTGGCTCAGCTGATTAATCGGCACATAAGCAGCAGCCGATTAATCTGTAATCGGGGAATTTGCTTATCAGTACATCCCTACTCGAAACATTCGGCTTTATTCCATTCGAAAAAATATACTTACACTGCAAAAAATCAAATGTTGTATTTACAGTATAATACTGGAAGCCGAGGATCCAATTTGAAACTGTAAAATGCATAGCAACAAAATGTAAAACTAGCAATTTTAGTTTACTGCTGTAAAATTAGAAATTTTACAGTTTATTGCCATAAAATTTAGTTGCATTATGCTGTAAAAACAACAGTATAATACTGGAAGCCGAGGATCCAATTTGAAACTGTAAAATGCATAGCAACAAAATGTAAAACTAGCAATTTTAGTTTACTGCTGTAAAATTAGAAATTTTACAGTTTATTGCCATAAAATTTAGTTGCATTATGCTGTAAAAACAACAGTATAATACTGGAAGCCGAGGATCCAATTTGAAACTGTAAAATGCATAGCAACAAAATGTAAAACTAGCAATTTTAGTTTACTGCTGTAAAATTAGAAATTTTACAGTTTATTGCCATAAAATTTAGTTGCATTATGCTGTAAAAACAACAGTATAATACTGGAAGCCGAGGATCCAATTTGAAACTGTAAAATGCATAGCAACAAAATGTAAAACTAGCAATTTTAGTTTACTGCTGTAAAATTAGAAATTTTACAGTTTATTGCCATAAAATTTAGTTGCATTATGCTGTAAAAACAACAGTATAATACTGGAAGCCGAGGATCCAATTTGAAACTGTAAAATGCATAGCAACAAAATGTAAAACTAGCAATTTTAGTTTACTGCTGTAAAATTAGAAATTTTACAGTTTATTGCCATAAAATTTAGTTGCATTATGCTGTAAAAACAACAGTATAATACTGGGAGCCGAGGATCCAATTTGAAACTGTAAAATGCATAGCAACAAAATGTAAAACTAGCAATTTTAGTTTACTGCTGTAAAATTAGAAATTTTACAGTTTATTGCCATAAAATTTAGTTGTATTATGCTGTAAAAACAACAGTATAATACTGGAAGCCGAGGATCCAATTTGAAACTGTAAAATGCATAGCAACAAAATGTAAAACTAGCAATTTTAGTTTACTGCTGTAAAATTAGAAATTTTACAGTTTATTGCCATAAAATTTAGTTGCATTATGCTGTAAAAACAACAGTATAATACTGGAAGCCGAGGATCCAATTTGAAACTGTAAAATGCATAGCAACAAAATGTAAAACTAGCAATTTTAGTTTACTGCTGTAAAATTAGAAATTTTACAGTTTATTGCCATAAAATTTAGTTGCATTATGCTGTAAAAACAACAGTATAATACTGGAAGCCGAGGATCCAATTTGAAACTGTAAAATGCATAGCAACAAAATGTAAAACTAGCAATTTTAGTTTACTGCTGTAAAATTAGAAATTTTACAGTTTATTGCCATAAAATTTAGTTGTATTATGCTGTAAAAACAACAGTATAATACTGGAAGCCGAGGATCCAATTTGAAACTGTAAAATGCATAGCAACAAAATGTAAAACTAGCAATTTTAGTTTACTGCTGTAAAATTAGAAATTTTACAGTTTATTGCCATAAAATTTAGTTGTATTATGCTGTAAAAACAACAGTATAATACTGGAAGCCGAGGATCCAATTTGAAACTGTAAAATGCATAGCAACAAAATGTAAAACTAGCAATTTTAGTTTACTGCTGTAAAATTAGAAATTTTACAGTTTATTGCCATAAAATTTAGTTGCATTATGCTGTAAAAACAACAGTATAATACTGGAAGCCGAGGATCCAATTTGAAACTGTAAAATGCATAGCAACAAAATGTAAAACTAGCAATTTTAGTTTACTGCTGTAAAATTAGAAATTTTACAGTTTATTGCCATAAAATTTAGTTGCATTATGCTGTAAAAACAACAGTATAATACTGGAAGCCGAGGATCCAATTTGAAACTGTAAAATGCATAGCAACAAAATGTAAAACTAGCAATTTTAGTTTACTGCTGTAAAATTAGAAATTTTACAGTTTATTGCCATAAAATTTAGTTGCATTATGCTGTAAAAACAACAGTATAATACTGGAAGCCGAGGATCCAATTTGAAACTGTAAAATGCATAGCAACAAAATGTAAAACTAGCAATTTTAGTTTACTGCTGTAAAATTAGAAATTTTACAGTTTATTGCCATAAAATTTAGTTGCATTATGCTGTAAAAACAACAGTATATTACTGGAAGCCGAGGATCCAATTTGAAACTGTAAAATGCATAGCAACAAAATGTAAAACTAGCAATTTTAGTTTACTGCTGTAAAATTAGAAATTTTACAGTTTATTGCCATAAAATTTAGTTGCATTATGCTGTAAAAACAACAGTATAATACTGGAAGCCGAGGATCCAATTTGAAACTGTAAAATGCATAGCAACAAAATGTAAAACTAGCAATTTTAGTTTACTGCTGTAAAATTAGAAATTTTACAGTTTATTGCCATAAAATTTAGTTGCATTATGCTGTAAAAACAACATTATAATACTGGAAGCCGAGGATCCAATTTGAAACTGTAAAATGCATAGCAACAAAATGTAAAACTAGCAATTTTAGTTTACTGCTGTAAAATTAGAAATTTTACAGTTTATTGCCATAAAATTTAGTTGCATTATGCTGTAAAAACAACAGTATAATACTGGAAGCCGAGGATCCAATTTGAAACTGTAAAATGCATAGCAACAAAATGTAAAACTAGCAATTTTAGTTTACTGCTGTAAAATTAGAAATTTTACAGTTTATTGCCATAAAATTTAGTTGTATTATGCTGTAAAAACAACAGTATAATACTGGAAGCCGAGGATCCAATTTGAAACTGTAAAATGCATAGCAACAAAATGTAAAACTAGCAATTTTAGTTTACTGCTGTAAAATTAGAAATTTTACAGTTTATTGCCATAAAATTTAGTTGCATTATGCTGTAAAAACAACAGTATAATACTGGAAGCCGAGGATCCAATTTGAAACTGTAAAATGCATAGCAACAAAATGTAAAACTAGCAATTTTAGTTTACTGCTGTAAAATTAGAAATTTTACAGTTTATTGCCATAAAATTTAGTTGCATTATGCTGTAAAAACAACAGTATAATACTGGAAGCCGAGGATCCAATTTGAAACTGTAAAATGCATAGCAACAAAATGTAAAACTAGCAATTTTAGTTTACTGCTGTAAAATTAGAAATTTTACAGTTTATTGCCATAAAATTTAGTTGCATTATGCTGTAAAAACAACAGTATAATACTGGAAGCCGAGGATCCAATTTGAAACTGTAAAATGCATAGCAACAAAATGTAAAACTAGCAATTTTAGTTTACTGCTGTAAAATTAGAAATTTTACAGTTTATTGCCATAAAATTTAGTTGCATTATGCTGTAAAAACAACAGTATAATACTGGAAGCCGAGGATCCAATTTGAAACTGTAAAATGCATAGCAACAAAATGTAAAACTAGCAATTTTAGTTTACTGCTGTAAAATTAGAAATTTTACAGTTTATTGCCATAAAATTTAGTTGCATTATGCTGTAAAAACAACAGTATAATACTGGAAGCCGAGGATCCAATTTGAAACTGTAAAATGCATAGCAACAAAATGTAAAACTAGCAATTTTAGTTTACTGCTGTAAAATTAGAAATTTTACAGTTTATTGCCATAAAATTTAGTTGCATTATGCTGTAAAAACAACAGTATAATACTGGAAGCCGAGGATCCAATTTGAAACTGTAAAATGCATAGCAACAAAATGTAAAACTAGCAATTTTAGTTTACTGCTGTAAAATTAGAAATTTTACAGTTTATTGCCATAAAATTTAGTTGCATTATGCTGTAAAAACAACAGTATAATACTGGAAGCCGAGGATCCAATTTGAAACTGTAAAATGCATAGCAACAAAATGTAAAACTAGCAATTTTAGTTTACTGCTGTAAAATTAGAAATTTTACAGTTTATTGCCATAAAATTTAGTTGCATTATGCTGTAAAAACAACAGTATAATACTGGAAGCCGAGGATCCAATTTGAAACTGTAAAATGCATAGCAACAAAATGTAAAACTAGCAATTTTAGTTTACTGCTGTAAAATTAGAAATTTTACAGTTTATTGCCATAAAATTTAGTTGCATTATGCTGTAAAAACAACAGTATAATACTGGAAGCCGAGGATCCAATTTGAAACTGTAAAATGCATAGCAACAAAATGTAAAACTAGCAATTTTAGTTTACTGCTGTAAAATTAGAAATTTTACAGTTTATTGCCATAAAATTTAGTTGCATTATGCTGTAAAAACAACAGTATAATACTGGAAGCCGAGGATCCAATTTGAAACTGTAAAATGCATAGCAACAAAATGTAAAACTAGCAATTTTAGTTTACTGCTGTAAAATTAGAAATTTTACAGTTTATTGCCATAAAATTTAGTTGCATTATGCTGTAAAAACAACAGTATAATACTGGAAGCCGAGGATCCAATTTGAAACTGTAAAATGCATAGCAACAAAATGTAAAACTAGCAATTTTAGTTTACTGCTGTAAAATTAGAAATTTTACAGTTTATTGCCATAAAATTTAGTTGCATTATGCTGTAAAAACAACAGTATAATACTGGAAGCCGAGGATCCAATTTGAAACTGTAAAATGCATAGCAACAAAATGTAAAACTAGCAATTTTAGTTTACTGCTGTAAAATTAGAAATTTTACAGTTTATTGCCATAAAATTTAGTTGCATTATGCTGTAAAAACAACAGTATAATACTGGAAGCCGAGGATCCAATTTGAAACTGTAAAATGCATAGCAACAAAATGTAAAACTAGCAATTTTAGTTTACTGCTGTAAAATTAGAAATTTTACAGTTTATTGCCATAAAATTTAGTTGCATTATGCTGTAAAAACAACAGTATAATACTGGAAGCCGAGGATCCAATTTGAAACTGTAAAATGCATAGCAACAAAATGTAAAACTAGCAATTTTAGTTTACTGCTGTAAAATTAGAAATTTTACAGTTTATTGCCATAAAATTTAGTTGCATTATGCTGTAAAAACAACAGTATAATACTGGAAGCCGAGGATCCAATTTGAAACTGTAAAATGCATAGCAACAAAATGTAAAACTAGCAATTTTAGTTTACTGCTGTAAAATTAGAAATTTTACAGTTTATTGCCATAAAATTTAGTTGCATTATGCTGTAAAAACAACAGTATAATACTGGAAGCCGAGGATCCAATTTGAAACTGTAAAATGCATAGCAACAAAATGTAAAACTAGCAATTTTAGTTTACTGCTGTAAAATTAGAAATTTTACAGTTTATTGCCATAAAATTTAGTTGCATTATGCTGTAAAAACAACAGTATAATACTGGAAGCCGAGGATCCAATTTGAAACTGTAAAATGCATAGCAACAAAATGTAAAACTAGCAATTTTAGTTTACTGCTGTAAAATTAGAAATTTTACAGTTTATTGCCATAAAATTTAGTTGCATTATGCTGTAAAAACAACAGTATAATACTGGAAGCCGAGGATCCAATTTGAAACTGTAAAATGCATAGCAACAAAATGTAAAACTAGCAATTTTAGTTTACTGCTGTAAAATTAGAAATTTTACAGTTTATTGCCATAAAATTTAGTTGCATTATGCTGTAAAAACAACAGTATAATACTGGAAGCCGAGGATCCAATTTGAAACTGTAAAATGCATAGCAACAAAATGTAAAACTAGCAATTTTAGTTTACTGCTGTAAAATTAGAAATTTTACAGTTTATTGCCATAAAATTTAGTTGCATTATGCTGTAAAAACAACAGTATAATACTGGAAGCCGAGGATCCAATTTGAAACTGTAAAATGCATAGCAACAAAATGTAAAACTAGCAATTTTAGTTTACTGCTGTAAAATTAGAAATTTTACAGTTTATTGCCATAAAATTTAGTTGCATTATGCTGTAAAAACAACAGTATAATACTGGAAGCCGAGGATCCAATTTGAAACTGTAAAATGCATAGCAACAAAATGTAAAACTAGCAATTTTAGTTTACTGCTGTAAAATTAGAAATTTTACAGTTTATTGCCATAAAATTTAGTTGCATTATGCTGTAAAAACAACAGTATAATACTGGAAGCCGAGGATCCAATTTGAAACTGTAAAATGCATAGCAACAAAATGTAAAACTAGCAATTTTAGTTTACTGCTGTAAAATTAGAAATTTTACAGTTTATTGCCATAAAATTTAGTTGCATTATGCTGTAAAAACAACAGTATAATACTGGAAGCCGAGGATCCAATTTGAAACTGTAAAATGCATAGCAACAAAATGTAAAACTAGCAATTTTAGTTTACTGCTGTAAAATTAGAAATTTTACAGTTTATTGCCATAAAATTTAGTTGCATTATGCTGTAAAAACAACAGTATAATACTGGAAGCCGAGGATCCAATTTGAAACTGTAAAATGCATAGCAACAAAATGTAAAACTAGCAATTTTAGTTTACTGCTGTAAAATTAGAAATTTTACAGTTTATTGCCATAAAATTTAGTTGCATTATGCTGTAAAAACAACAGTATAATACTGGAAGCCGAGGATCCAATTTGAAACTGTAAAATGCATAGCAACAAAATGTAAAACTAGCAATTTTAGTTTACTGCTGTAAAATTAGAAATTTTACAGTTTATTGCCATAAAATTTAGTTGCATTATGCTGTAAAAACAACAGTATAATACTGGAAGCCGAGGATCCAATTTGAAACTGTAAAATGCATAGCAACAAAATGTAAAACTAGCAATTTTAGTTTACTGCTGTAAAATTAGAAATTTTACAGTTTATTGCCATAAAATTTAGTTGCATTATGCTGTAAAAACAACAGTATAATACTGGAAGCCGAGGATCCAATTTGAAACTGTAAAATGCATAGCAACAAAATGTAAAACTAGCAATTTTAGTTTACTGCTGTAAAATTAGAAATTTTACAGTTTATTGCCATAAAATTTAGTTGCATTATGCTGTAAAAACAACAGTATAATACTGGAAGCCGAGGATCCAATTTGAAACTGTAAAATGCATAGCAACAAAATGTAAAACTAGCAATTTTAGTTTACTGCTGTAAAATTAGAAATTTTACAGTTTATTGCCATAAAATTTAGTTGCATTATGCTGTAAAAACAACAGTATAATACTGGAAGCCGAGGATCCAATTTGAAACTGTAAAATGCATAGCAACAAAATGTAAAACTAGCAATTTTAGTTTACTGCTGTAAAATTAGAAATTTTACAGTTTATTGCCATAAAATTTAGTTGCATTATGCTGTAAAAACAACAGTATAATACTGGAAGCCGAGGATCCAATTTGAAACTGTAAAATGCATAGCAACAAAATGTAAAACTAGCAATTTTAGTTTACTGCTGTAAAATTAGAAATTTTACAGTTTATTGCCATAAAATTTAGTTGCATTATGCTGTAAAAACAACAGTATAATACTGGAAGCCGAGGATCCAATTTGAAACTGTAAAATGCATAGCAACAAAATGTAAAACTAGCAATTTTAGTTTACTGCTGTAAAATTAGAAATTTTACAGTTTATTGCCATAAAATTTAGTTGTATTATGCTGTAAAAACAACAGTATAATACTGGAAGCCGAGGATCCAATTTGAAACTGTAAAATGCATAGCAACAAAATGTAAAACTAGCAATTTTAGTTTACTGCTGTAAAATTAGAAATTTTACAGTTTATTGCCATAAAATTTAGTTGTATTATGCTGTAAAAACAACAGTATAATACTGGAAGCCGAGGATCCAATTTGAAACTGTAAAATGCATAGCAACAAAATGTAAAACTAGCAATTTTAGTTTACTGCTGTAAAATTAGAAATTTTACAGTTTATTGCCATAAAATTTAGTTGTATTATGCTGTAAAAACAACAGTATAATACTGGAAGCCGAGGATCCAATTTGAAACTGTAAAATGCATAGCAACAAAATGTAAAACTAGCAATTTTAGTTTACTGCTGTAAAATTAGAAATTTTACAGTTTATTGCCATAAAATTTAGTTGCATTATGCTGTGAAAACAACAGTATAATACTGGAAGCCGAGGATCCAATTTGAAACTGTAAAATGCATAGCAACAAAATGTAAAACTAGCAATTTTAGTTTACTGCTGTAAAATTAGAAATTTTACAGTTTATTGCCATAAAATTTAGTTGCATTATGCTGTAAAAACAACAGTATAATACTGGAAGCCGAGGATCCAATTTGAAACTGTAAAATGCATAGCAACAAAATGTAAAACTAGCAATTTTAGTTTACTGCTGTAAAATTAGAAATTTTACAGTTTATTGCCATAAAATTTAGTTGTATTATGCTGTAAAAACAACAGTATAATACTGGAAGCCGAGGATCCAATTTGAAACTGTAAAATGCATAGCAACAAAATGTAAAACTAGCAATTTTAGTTTACTGCTGTAAAATTAGAAATTTTACAGTTTATTGCCATAAAATTTAGTTGTATTATGCTGTAAAAACAACAGTATAATACTGGAAGCCGAGGATCCAATTTGAAACTGTAAAATGCATAGCAACAAAATGTAAAACTAGCAATTTTAGTTTACTGCTGTAAAATTAGAAATTTTACAGTTTATTGCCATAAAATTTAGTTGCATTATGCTGTAAAAACAACAGTATAATACTGGAAGCCGAGGATCCAATTTGAAACTGTGAAATGCATAGCAACAAAATGTAAAACTAGCAATTTTAGTTTACTGCTGTAAAATTAGAAATTTTACAGTTTATTGCCATAAAATTTAGTTGCATTATGCTGTAAAAACAACAGTATAATACTGGAAGCCGAGGATCCAATTTGAAACTGTAAAATGCATAGCAACAAAATGTAAAACTAGCAATTTTAGTTTACTGCTGTAAAATTAGAAATTTTACAGTTTATTGCCATAAAATTTAGTTGTATTATGCTGTAAAAACAACAGTATAATACTGGAAGCCGAGGATCCAATTTGAAACTGTAAAATGCATAGCAACAAAATGTAAAACTAGCAATTTTAGTTTACTGCTGTAAAATTAGAAATTTTACAGTTTATTGCCATAAAATTTAGTTGTATTATGCTGTAAAAACAACAGTATAATACTGGAAGCCGAGGATCCAATTTGAAACTGTAAAATGCATAGCAACAAAATGTAAAACTAGCAATTTTAGTTTACTGCTGTAAAATTAGAAATTTTACAGTTTATTGCCATAAAATTTAGTTGCATTATGCTGTAAAAACAACAGTATAATACTGGAAGCCGAGGATCCAATTTGAAACTGTAAAATGCATAGCAACAAAATGTAAAACTAGCAATTTTAGTTTACTGCTGTAAAATTAGAAATTTTACAGTTTATTGCCATAAAATTTAGTTGTATTATGCTGTAAAAACAACAGTATAATACTGGAAGCCGAGGATCCAATTTGAAACTGTAAAATGCATAGCAACAAAATGTAAAACTAGCAATTTTAGTTTACTGCTGTAAAATTAGAAATTTTACAGTTTATTGCCATAAAATTTAGTTGCATTATGCTGTAAAAACAACAGTATAATACTGGAAGCCGAGGATCCAATTTGAAACTGTAAAATGCATAGCAACAAAATGTAAAACTAGCAATTTTAGTTTACTGCTGTAAAATTAGAAATTTTACAGTTTATTGCCATAAAATTTAGTTGTATTATGCTGTAAAAACAACAGTATAATACTGGAAGCCGAGGATCCAATTTGAAACTGTAAAATGCATAGCAACAAAATGTAAAACTAGCAATTTTAGTTTACTGCTGTAAAATTAGAAATTTTACAGTTTATTGCCATAAAATTTAGTTGCATTATGCTGTAAAAACAACAGTATAATACTGGAAGCCGAGGATCCAATTTGAAACTGTAAAATGCATAGCAACAAAATGTAAAACTAGCAATTTTAGTTTACTGCTGTAAAATTAGAAATTTTACAGTTTATTGCCATAAAATTTAGTTGCATTATGCTGTAAAAACAACAGTATAATACTGGAAGCCGAGGATCCAATTTGAAACTGTAAAATGCATAGCAACAAAATGTAAAACTAGCAATTTTAGTTTACTGCTGTAAAATTAGAAATTTTACAGTTTATTGCCATAAAATTTAGTTGTATTATGCTGTAAAAACAACAGTATAATACTGGAAGCCGAGGATCCAATTTGAAACTGTAAAATGCATAGCAACAAAATGTAAAACTAGCAATTTTAGTTTACTGCTGTAAAATTAGAAATTTTACAGTTTATTGCCATAAAATTTAGTTGTATTATGCTGTAAAAACAACAGTATAATACTGGAAGCCGAGGATCCAATTTGAAACTGTAAAATGCATAGCAACAAAATGTAAAACTAGCAATTTTAGTTTACTGCTGTAAAATTAGAAATTTTACAGTTTATTGCCATAAAATTTAGTTGCATTATGCTGTAAAAACAACAGTATAATACTGGAAGCCGAGGATCCAATTTGAAACTGTAAAATGCATAGCAACAAAATGTAAAACTAGCAATTTTAGTTTACTGCTGTAAAATTAGAAATTTTACAGTTTATTGCCATAAAATTTAGTTGCATTATGCTGTAAAAACAACAGTATAATACTGGAAGCCGAGGATCCAATTTGAAACTGTAAAATGCATAGCAACAAAATGTAAAACTAGCAATTTTAGTTTACTGCTGTAAAATTAGAAATTTTACAGTTTATTGCCATAAAATTTAGTTGCATTATGCTGTAAAAACAACAGTATAATACTGGAAGCCGAGGATCCAATTTGAAACTGTAAAATGCATAGCAACAAAATGTAAAACTAGCAATTTTAGTTTACTGCTGTAAAATTAGAAATTTTACAGTTTATTGCCATAAAATTTAGTTGCATTATGCTGTAAAAACAACAGTATAATACTGGAAGCCGAGGATCCAATTTGAAACTGTAAAATGCATAGCAACAAAATGTAAAACTAGCAATTTTAGTTTACTGCTGTAAAATTAGAAATTTTACAGTTTATTGCCATAAAATTTAGTTGCATTATGCTGTAAAAACAACAGTATAATACTGGAAGCCGAGGATCCAATTTGAAACTGTAAAATGCATAGCAACAAAATGTAAAACTAGCAATTTTAGTTTACTGCTGTAAAATTAGAAATTTTACAGTTTATTGCCATAAAATTTAGTTGCATTATGCTGTAAAAACAACAGTATAATACTGGAAGCCGAGGATCCAATTTGAAACTGTAAAATGCATAGCAACAAAATGTAAAACTAGCAATTTTAGTTTACTGCTGTAAAATTAGAAATTTTACAGTTTATTGCCATAAAATTTAGTTGCATTATGCTGTAAAAACAACAGTATAATACTGGAAGCCGAGGATCCAATTTGAAACTGTAAAATGCATAGCAACAAAATGTAAAACTAGCAATTTTAGTTTACTGCTGTAAAATTAGAAATTTTACAGTTTATTGCCATAAAATTTAGTTGCATTATGCTGTAAAAACAACAGTATAATACTGGAAGCCGAGGATCCAATTTGAAACTGTAAAATGCATAGCAACAAAATGTAAAACTAGCAATTTTAGTTTACTGCTGTAAAATTAGAAATTTTACAGTTTATTGCCATAAAATTTAGTTGCATTATGCTGTAAAAACAACAGTATAATACTGGAAGCCGAGGATCCAATTTGAAACTGTAAAATGCATAGCAACAAAATGTAAAACTAGCAATTTTAGTTTACTGCTGTAAAATTAGAAATTTTACAGTTTATTGCCATAAAATTTAGTTGTATTATGCTGTAAAAACAACAGTATAATACTGGAAGCCGAGGATCCAATTTGAAACTGTAAAATGCATAGCAACAAAATGTAAAACTAGCAATTTTAGTTTACTGCTGTAAAATTAGAAATTTTACAGTTTATTGCCATAAAATTTAGTTGCATTATGCTGTAAAAACAACAGTATAATACTGGAAGCCGAGGATCCAATTTGAAACTGTAAAATGCATAGCAACAAAATGTAAAACTAGCAATTTTAGTTTACTGCTGTAAAATTAGAAATTTTACAGTTTATTGCCATAAAATTTAGTTGCATTATGCTGTAAAAACAACAGTATAATACTGGAAGCCGAGGATCCAATTTGAAACTGTAAAATGCATAGCAACAAAATGTAAAACTAGCAATTTTAGTTTACTGCTGTAAAATTAGAAATTTTACAGTTTATTGCCATAAAATTTAGTTGTATTATGCTGTAAAAACAACAGTATAATACTGGAAGCCGAGGATCCAATTTGAAACTGTAAAATGCATAGCAACAAAATGTAAAACTAGCAATTTTAGTTTACTGCTGTAAAATTAGAAATTTTACAGTTTATTGCCATAAAATTTAGTTGCATTATGCTGTAAAAACAACAGTATAATACTGGAAGCCGAGGATCCAATTTGAAACTGTAAAATGCATAGCAACAAAATGTAAAACTAGCAATTTTAGTTTACTGCTGTAAAATTAGAAATTTTACAGTTTATTGCCATAAAATTTAGTTGCATTATGCTGTAAAAACAACAGTATAATACTGGAAGCCGAGGATCCAATTTGAAACTGTAAAATGCATAGCAACAAAATGTAAAACTAGCAATTTTAGTTTACTGCTGTAAAATTAGAAATTTTACAGTTTATTGCCATAAAATTTAGTTGCATTATGCTGTAAAAACAACAGTATAATACTGGAAGCCGAGGATCCAATTTGAAACTGTAAAATGCATAGCAACAAAATGTAAAACTAGCAATTTTAGTTTACTGCTGTAAAATTAGAAATTTTACAGTTTATTGCCATAAAATTTAGTTGCATTATGCTGTAAAAACAACAGTATAATACTGGAAGCCGAGGATCCAATTTGAAACTGTAAAATGCATAGCAACAAAATGTAAAACTAGCAATTTTAGTTTACTGCTGTAAAATTAGAAATTTTACAGTTTATTGCCATAAAATTTAGTTGCATTATGCTGTAAAAACAACAGTATAATACTGGAAGCCGAGGATCCAATTTGAAACTGTAAAATGCATAGCAACAAAATGTAAAACTAGCAATTTTAGTTTACTGCTGTAAAATTAGAAATTTTACAGTTTATTGCCATAAAATTTAGTTGCATTATGCTGTAAAAACAACAGTATAATACTGGAAGCCGAGGATCCAATTTGAAACTGTAAAATGCATAGCAACAAAATGTAAAACTAGCAATTTTA
>JAXGGA010015627.1:0-28685 GCA_038373865.1 Uloborus plumipes
GTTGCGTGCACCTGTAGTTTGTATTTCGGAAGCATAAAGTCATTACGCAGGATATAACATAGCATGTGCCGGAAAATTAAAAAAGTTCTTAATCTTTGCAGAACAAACGAAAAGAAATATTGCCATTCTTAGTTATATCTGATGATCACATGGCATTTAAATCCTCCACGCAATAAATAGTTTAACCAAAGAAGATTTTGTTTTGAACTTTTGCGTGTAGCAGAAAAGTAATAAGTTACAAAAACGCTAAAAAAATAAATGCAAGTTAGCTTTTTAACATAACGTGTTTTGTAAATGTGTGTGCTGCCATCTAGAGAATGGGTGGATGAACTAACTGCAGGAAAACTAATTAGATGTTTTTTTTTTTTTACTACAGGGAAGATTTTAAAGTGTATATTGAAATCTTTCAAACAATATTTGCTTCTAAAAACATAAACAACTGCTGCAAGTTTTGCTTTTGAAACTTATAAGTGCATCTTCACAACTAACGTTGCTATTTTTAAAGCAAAAAGAAAGAAAAAAAGACGAGCAAGAAAATAAAACAATTTTGCTGCACCGGTCCAGGGAAAGCTACACCGGTCTAGGGAGCAAAATACTGACTTGCGTTCCACACATTCAACTAATACGCCGAAAATTCCACCCGTTAGAATTTTTATTCTATATATCTATACCAAGATTGTTTTCATACTTTTTCATCACTTTCATATGGTTGGTGTGTGCAACTATCCATTCATATACTTTTTCTCTTTGTAGTGTGTTGTTTAATGTAAATTTTAAAAACAAACAAGATATTCTTGAAATAACTACTATTCTTTCCGTCCTCTTTTTTAACGTTTCTTTGCACCCTCTTAGATATTCTTTAAAAAAATGCTCTGATTTTTGTTGTATATATTAGTAAGGAATTAATGAAAGCATCATTTGACAATTAATTAAAATTAATGAATATCAAACTAAAGTTACCTAAAGTAGGAGGAAGATTCATTGGAGAAACATACGTATATGATGCGCGTTGCTTAGTATTTAAAAGCAATTTCATATATTAATGTTTTTAAAAGATTTCATAAGGTAAAGGAGTTCAATAAGAGATGTGTAAATATAAAATTAGTTCAACACAAGTGTTGCACTAAATAAAATAATAAGACATTCCATTACTAGAATTTTTATTAATTATTATACATAGAGAATATAATTGCTTTCTGATCATTTTGAGTTCATAGAATCTGGTAAAATATATTTTGTCTCTCTCCATTAGATTTTATAACATTTTTTATGCAACATTTCAAATATTTTTTCTATTTTAAGGTACACATATATTATGTAATTTTGTGAAGTAAAATATTAGCCGACATTTAAATTTGTATTTGTAGCCTGTAAAGGTCCCTGCCCTGGTAGTTTAAGCATCTAAGTAGGCCTAAGAAGGAGCACAAACTCTCTAATTAGGGCCCTGCTCCACATCAGCAGAAAACGCGACCGAAACTGAAGGCAGAAACCGAAAATCCGGGTACTTTCCCTAGGAACACCATTTAATCCATTTTACGTTTCTGCTTTATTTTTCTGCTTTACGTCAATGTGGAGCAGGGCCCTAATAGTTATGCATTTAAGAGAGGTTGTATCTGACGCTCGTACCTAAGTGACACTCGTATACGCACCCATTCTTTGAGTTATTGAAAAACATCGCTTTATTTAACCCATTAACCGCCGAAACTCGAAATCATTTTTTGTTTTTATAAAAATCATAAAAGTTGTTATTTTCAGCCCATACAATACTATTATGCTGCAAAAAGAGCAAAATTTCACTTACATTTAGAAATATAGGGTGTTGCGTTGACGCAACGTCAGCGGAAAAGGGTACGGATGCGAAGTAGTTTTATTTGATACAATTCAGCAGTTTCAATGCGTTTTAGCCAGGTAAAATTTGTATGAGCTTTGATATGGTTTTGAAACGTGCAGAAAACTTTAGAAGAAAGTGAAATTTATTGTTAAAAATCATATAATTTTGTTTAATAAATTTTAAATTTAACAAAAACTAGATTAGCCAAGGTCATATATAATAAACTTCGTTGCAATCGGGCAATATCACAAGCATTGCAACGATAAACAGTTTGGCAATGGCAATGGGACCGTAGTCAGCCTCATCAGGAAGGCGTCGGACTCGTAACCGGAGGTTCCCGGGTTTGATCCTAGCCGATCAAAGATCCATCGTCGTTACTAATGGTGGCTGGGCGACTTAAAATAAGGGTCATGGTCACAAAGTCCTCCAAGTGAAACGATACCTCTGGCGGTACTAGGCCAGAGGTTTGCTCGGCCCTTGGTCTGGTTCAAAAGAACAGAACGCTCGGAGCTAAATCGAACTTTCAACTTAATGGTGCTCGTAAAAACGGCAGCCGCTCTTTTTCCAACTTGAATCGGGTAGATCTGTCTCTGGCTCGGGTACCCGAGTGATTTCAGAAACAACAACGCAGTGATAATACTTACACCGTAGCCTTTTGTTATTTCTAAATATTGCTGTAAAATGCCCCCGAGGTACTGGCATTGGTAAACTGGATTTGCTTGGCCGTCCTGTAGCTGAACTTTTCGTCTGTGTATATTTATCAAAGTGGGGGGGGGGGTACTGTAAAACATAAAGTGCAACCTCGCTTCTAAAATCCAACAGTGACTTTCTATGTTTCCTTCTTCAGCCTTAAAAGTTAGCCTTGAAAGTGTCCAAGCATTTGTTTGTGCAACATCAAAAATAACTTTTTCTCTCGCTCTATAATTCTATAATTTGAAACTTGACTATCGCACAAATCAACATTGCCAATTTTCATGTTACATTGCTCAATGATACAAAGCTGAAGAACAGAAACCTTTTTCTTCTGAATTTTAGAGTAGCGAGAAACGTTCTTTACAGGCTCAATGTTATCGTAAGTAGAACCCCGAATCATCAGCAACTGAGTTTTTATTTATTTTTTCAAAAATCTGTTCTAATGCTTCTTTAACTAAGATATCGTGTTCTGGTCATTTCAAAACGCGGAGACGAAAAAAAAAAAAAAGCTTGCAGAGTCAAAACGCACAGAATAAAAATGAAATCGATGCTTTCGGAAAAGCAGTTGAGACAGAGAGTCTGACTACCCCTTTTCCACTGACGATGCGCTCGCGCAACACCTGCTTTTGCTTTCCTTTCCTCCCCCACAGAATCAGTTTCTGAGTGGAATTTTTTTATAAAAGTGACCTTGACGAAGAGTATTTCACATATAAACCCAAACTTTTTTTCATTTCTAACTTTTTTGATTGAAAAATAGATCACAAATTTAAGCAAAAAAAAACTATGTTAGAACCACAATTTTTATTACATATAATAAAAAATGTTTGAGTCAATTTTTTTACGAAACATGTTTCTGTCGTTGTTCTTAAACCTAAAACTGAAATCGATACAAAATTTAGTTAAATAGCGAATTTTTTATGATTTTTTATAATGACCGTTGCGTCAACGCAACACCAGCGGGTAATGGGTTAACAGACGTAAAAGTAACCAGTGTGCACTACGCATCAGTTTTTTGCTCTCAAATTATGCAGATGTAAGATTTTTTGAAAAACACACTCGCTTTAATCACATTTTCCTGGTGCAAATATTATTGCAGATTTAATAACTGAATATATTTCCATGTAATTTAGTCCCGTCTGAAAATTCTCTTTAATATTTTTTGTGACAATTTCTTGTATGCCATTCTATAATCTTTCCTGAAAATGCCATAAATAAAGGGATTCACTACAGAAGCAGTGAACGTCAGCATGATCGTGAAAAAGTCAAACTTCGGAGAAGTTTCAAAGCCCTCTATCCAAAAGGCAAGATTCCTCACCATGATGGCGGGGGCGAGAGAAATTAAATACGCCACCACAAGAACAACAACACTTGAAATCGTCTTATTCATTTTGGAATCACTTGAAGAAAGAGACAATTCGCCGTTGCGCCGTATAAACAGTTCTGTTCTCTTCTTCTTCTTGGCTGCGACGATAATCAAGCAGTTGCAGATGAGCATACAGCAGGCCGGAAAGTAGTAACAGCTGAAGAAGTTATACGATGACGTAAAATATCGCGTTTCGGGAAGGCTCCAGTCAAACCCGCATACACCTTGATTGTAAATATAAGTATTCCAGTCAAAAATCAAGGCTGGCAGCAGAATAGACATCTGCACAAGGAAAAGAAACGCACAAAGAAAAATAACTCTTTTAGTGTAGATTATATTATGGTACTGTAACGGCCTCAGTACTGCCAAAGCTCGGTCCACACTAATAAATGAAATAGTAAAGGAGGAAGAGCATGTACAGCTGTAAAATATTCCGTTCTGCAACTTGCAGACGCCGTGGCCAAATGGCCAGTAATCAATACCAACCGAAACAGCGGAAGGCAAGATGACGAAAAATCCAGTTATGGCATCGGTGATGGAGAGGTATACAAGCAGGAGATTGCTCGCTTGGCTTCGGAGAGTTTGGTTCCAGTAAGAAGCAGAGACGACAGCAAGATTTCCCATGACGGCTGTTGTGCCCACGAACATGATGTAAACTGATCCGAGAACTCTCATCGAGAACTTGCGTCTGTAAATATCTGGAAAGGTTTCGTTGAAATTGCAGAGGGCAAAAGTAGTATTTTCCAGACTGGAATTCATCCTCCTGTGTCGAAAAAGAAAGAAATAGGGTTCACTTAATAAATAAAACCCTAACAAATGTACGCTGGGTCCGACAAAAAACTTAAGGCTACGCTGGACACAAAAAATGTTTTTTTTTTTTTTTTTTCAATTATTGATGTATACGCCTAAAACTTCGCGTGCTTGTATATTTACTACATCTAAAATCATAAAAAATATCGGTGCAAAAACAATAAATATTTTTTTTGAAATTTAAAATAAAAAAAAACGAAAATTCCCAAATTTCAAATTGCTCCATGCGTCACAGTATTTACTGAATTATAACTAAACTTTAGAAAAATATTATGATACTTTCTAGTTATAATTTCACGGATGAATTTTATTCATTACAGTTCTGTAAAATTAGAAATTCGACTTTCTTATTTTTAAAGTTACCTTATTTACTGAAAAGTCATATAAATTTTCATTTTCAGCCATCCTTTATGAACCATCACTTAAAACATTACATGCAATGTATAAATTTATGCAATCACACCTTATGATTGGAAATCCAGTGGAAATTTAGTTTGAAAAAAATTGTGACACGTGGAGCAATTTGAAATTTTGCAAAAAAAATTTTTGAATTTTTATTTTCAAAAAAAGTATTTATTGTTTTTGCACCATTTTTTTTATGCTTTTAGATGTAGTAAACATACAATCACACAAAGTTTTAGGGAAAAATATCAATAATTTAAAAGAATAAACATTTTTTGTGTCCACCGTATTAATACACTAATTGTGTCCACTGTAAGCCTTAAATCTTAGTAGCCAAGAGAAACTTTTGAACGTCAGTTTAATTGAATCGATGAATGCAAAAACAACGTCAGTCAAGAATTTCAAATTTTTCAGGAGAGAGAAAAAACGTCATAGCTCCTCCAAATTTTCAAATAATTGAACAATCATTTTGTTCCTGCATCATAACATGCTTGTATATTGCTATCATGCAAAAACTACATAGATTCAATCTAAATCGGGCTCAGGAAAATTTAAAATGTAATTTGAACTGATGTTGTTTTTGCACTCAATAGGCTTTTACACTTGGGGGCAAAAAATTATTCTACATTAAAAGTTTATAGGTATTTATGATTTCATCAGAAATGAAGTAAATCTTGCTCTATTATTGTGACACATGACTTAAAAAAATTATTAAGCTCTAAGAACAGATCGATTTTACTCTTACATCGTTAAAGAAAATTTACGAAATCAAAAGAAATAAAGAACTTTAAAACTTTACAGTATAAGAAATATGGATTATCAACAACAGTGGAAGGTTATTATAAAAATTGAGAACGAATAAATCTACACCAATAAAAAAAGGAACAAAAAATGGGTATGTACATCTCTTAAAATAGATCATGTTCTCCCATCATGTGAAGTCATTGATCAGGTAAATAGTTCATCACAAAAAAAATTTCAGGAATACATACAATCACCTTCTTGATATTTTCCATTTATTTTATGTTCATTGGAACATGATCCGAAGGATAGGCATGGCTTGAAGCAAAAGCGACTTTTCGGGAAGTAAGCGTCAGCAGCTTACCTCGCCATTCTCTGTTTGAGCTTTTTTCCTTTTTGTATAAGTCCTTTCACCAATGATCCCCACCACCTTTGACCTCCCAAAACGGAAAGAAAATTTTTTTTTTTGAAAAAATAAAAAAACACGTGTTTAATAATTTTAAATAAAGACCATATTCTGAAATTTTCAACAAAATCAAAAATGTCAAGTTTTTTGACTGCCTGATTCTTAAAAAAACGGCTCTTAAACATTGTTGAAAATCTATCTAATACAGCAGTCTTTTACTCGAGAAAAGATTGTTCTGATCAGCCCCCCCCCCCCCCCACCAAGAAAATTCTGGCTGCGTTAGTGCTTTAGGTGTATAAATCCGATCATGTTTACGCATCGGCCTCTTAATAGTACCGAAATCAGATCGTTGGGAAAGAATGCGCGCCCTTAGAAAGTCATGCTCGTTCTAGCGTTGGTTTCATAAACAACGTCAGTCACTGGACTCACGTCGTTTCTGCGCTCAACGTTCAGAAGGGAAGCCCCGTAACTTTGGAACTACAAGCCTGATTGACGCTATTTTTGCTGTCAACACGCATCTTGGATTCCAGAGTTTGTTTCCATAAAAAACAAATTTTTTAATTTTTTTGACTGAAGTGGTTTTTGCTCTCACCGATTCAATTATTTCCAGAATAATATCGTTTAGTCACCAGCTAACGAGATACTTTTTTTTATCATCTGGGAAAAATGGCACCCGATTTTTTCGGACCCTGGTTATATAAATTGTTTTTTTTTGCATCAGGAAAATAGATGAATCGCAAGCTATTATGGTGCATTTGGACAAGAGATGTGTTTACAAGAGATTATTTTAATGCCCATGAACAATACTCGTATTTAGCTAGCTTATTTGCACCAATATCAAAAGAAAACTAAATGCGTTCAGTAATAATTTGGCATGCTTCGAGCTTCCAGTATACTAAGAGAATAAAACTAATTAATTTTAATTTCTAGACTGTAAGAAAATTCCGAAACGGTACATATCATTTCCGGACAACGTTCCAGGACTTCGCGTATTTCCATCTCATTCCTGTGAAAATCAAGTTTTTTTTCGAAGAAGTTTCCTGAATTGCTACAAATGGCATGAATGTGGACTTTTGCTGTTGAGAAAAAAAAATTAGCTACCAGTTGGAAGGTTTATCCAGTGGCTCTATAAGGTGTTTCGCCTTACAGTTGAGTATGGCCTGTGTCTATCTTCTTTTTGAACTCACGAATTAAATTTTATTATTTCACTTTTTCTGAGTAGTTATTTGTTTATATTAAGAATATCTTTAAATCTGACGCATGATCAGAGAGTTCGCAAAAAAAAAAAAAAAATTCTTGTTTTATTTGCAATTCAATTATATCTAATGAAAGTGTCTTTATTAACTTCGGATTAAACTTAACATCTTAAAACCGATGTTTAATTTTAGCTTCTACCCTTTTTGGCAAGTTCTTAATAATCAGAACATGTTTTTCTCAATAGAAGTCGACTTGATAAAAAATACGGTGTAATATTTAATTTATTTTTAAATTTTGGTTTCTTTTAGTTTTTTTAAGAGATAAAATGCTTAGTTGGGATTATGGAGGAACATAAAATTATACAACCTTTCGAAAATATGTGTGGTTGTGTGTGTTTTATATAGATCCATAAAGTTCTATAGAAATCTATAGATTTTCCATGAGAAACATTTTCTTTAGAAAACATTTCAATACCAATCTATATACAACTCTATAGAAAAATTGTTCAGAAAAAAAGATTTCCATATAAATATTTAGATTATTTAAAAGAAGCGCTTCTCCAGAAAAGTTATTTCATATAAGAATTAATCAAGAGGGCCAAAGAAAGGAATAATATAAAAATATTTAGTTGAATGCTAAATGTTGCCAGAGTTTTACATTTTAAAAAGAAAAAAAAATCTAAAATCTTGAGGCCAGTTGTGCCTACAAGCTATTTTGATAGTGAAAAAATTTATACTTTTACTTCTCATAATCAACCAACAACGCGTCTTTGGGATACATGTAGGGGAATGTGGGGCAAAGTGATATAGCGGGGCAAAGTGAAATGGTAAAATATTTTCCCAGTTTGCAGCGGCACCTATCTAGCAATATTTTAACTAAGTTCCTAGACATATAGTTGATTCCTGTCAAAAAATGAGTAGCTCCAAAGATCAACGAAAAAATTATACGAGCCAATTTCAATATTTGATACCTTTATTCTGAATATTCGTGGTTTTTCAAAAATATTTCTTTTATTATAAAAGGATTTTTGTAATTATCATTTAAACTATTTATTGAGATCTACTGATGTCCAGTGCAGTCCTTATTTTGTTTATGTTGGGCATTTTTTGATTTTAAATGTTCAATGTAATTTTTCAAGTGCACGCGGGGCAAAGTGGATGTGGCCAAGTGAAATAGTTTATTTCGTCTACTTATTCACTCAGTTATTAAATCACGCTTGTATTTCTCCATTATTTTTTCACAACAAAAATATTTTGTTTTTCACTTTGCCCCACGATTTTTTCAGGTCAAAATTTTCCACATTTTTTTTTAAAGTGCAAAATAACTGCCAAAGATGAAAAATAATATTTCAACTAAAGTTGTATCACAAAATACATTATTCTTATTTATGTACTATAATTTTTAGAACAAAATTTCCATTTGTTCCTTTTGAAACAGGTCAGTAAACTTAACCATTTCACTTTGCCCCACATTACACTACGTATTTTAAATTTTGCGGAGTAGTAATAGTAGTCTCGAAGTAGTTAACACTTTCAGGTCTGAGCCTTTTCGACCGCGCATCTCCCTCCAGACTGGGGGTTTTTTCTCGCTTTTTGTGATTTTTTAAAAAATACTTGGAAAAAGTTAATATTGGTAATTTTAATTTTATTAAATACTTCAAAATGTTTTCTTTCATGATAAAAGACCTATTTAAGTGAAACAACAATTAATATTTAGTAAGAAATTGTCGAAAAATGCATGTTAGGAACTTGAAAAAAAAGTTCCGCATAGGAAAATATCATTTTTGACCATGAAAATATGCACAAATTTAATTAAAAACTTACTCAAATCTTGAACAAATATTTAAAAAAGATTTAATTTTCAAATACACATTATTTTGCAAAATTTGCTTTGGTGTGGTACATTACAAAACACGGATTTGCACTGTCACACGCTAGCACTAACTCGTATAAGCTTCGATTCTATAGCGTCTCCTGCAATTAATTCTGATTGGTGGTGCCATCTATATTTTTTTAAGAAAGTAAAAGGTTCATAGATAATATCTAAAAAGGATTGAAACGAAAAAAATCCGTATTTTCAGAGCAACAGTAGCTCAAACTTGACCCCGAGCTGAGCTCGGGCTTAAACCGGAAAGTGTTAAAAGTAAATATCCACAACACTCTAGCATCCAAATCTTCATTCTCTAAACAGGCAGACGTCGATATGAAATATGATTGCTTGAATCGTGTATCATATCGGCGTCTGCCTATTCTCCGCCATAGGGAGTTTTGGCGAGAAAATCTGCGTAACCAAATGTTTGCTCAGATAAATAACAATAGTTGAACATTTGGAATTTAGAAAAAAAGCATATGAGGGTTGAATTTTAATTTTAAGTCATAAATGCATCTTTTCTTTAGAGTAACGAGAGATTGTACACTAGGGTGCATCGAAAAAACGATTTTTTTACATCAAATTTCCAATAGTGCGGAAAAGTTGCCTTCTGTTATTGTTTAGTTATGTGGCGAAATTTAATTGAAATGAGTTTATATCTTCAGTGGCCTATGGGGCAGTTTATTATACAGTGCAAAAAATAAACTGTTGTTTTTACAGTATAATACTGGCAGCAGAGGTTCCAGTTTAAAACTGTAAAATTCACAGTAATAAACTGTAAAACTAGCAGTTTTACAATTTATTACTGTAAAGCAGCAATTTTACAGTTTATTTCCATAAAAGTAGCTGTTTTATGCTGTAGAAACAACAGTATAATACTGGTATCAGAGGTTCCAGTTTAAAACTGCAAAATGCACAGTAATAAACTGCAAAGTTAGCAATTTTACAGTTTATCTCTGTAGAGCAGCAATTTTACAGTTTATTACAGTAAAATTAATATTTTTTACAGTTTATTACTACAAAATTAGCTGTTTTATCCTGTGAAAACAACATTCCTTTTTTACAGAGTAACTCCGCATTTAAAGAAGTTGGAGAAAGGGTCAGTTTTTGCTAAGTAAGCGCATCTTGTCAACTATTATTTCAAATTTGCAGTTTTAATTCTATTCTGATGGTGCGCTATACCACTGGAGTAAAAAAAGTCCTACGTATTCAATGCATTTTTCTTTAAAAAATAACAGAGATAAAATTTGACTAAACAGTTGCGATCTACCCTACACTGCAAAAAAAAAAGCCGTTGTTTTACACTATTAAATTTACAGCAGAGGTTCTAGTTTAAAACTGTAAAATGCACAGTAATGAACTAAAACTAGAAATTTTACCGTTTCTTACTGCAAAGTTAGAAATTTTGCAGTTTATTGCCGTAAAATTTAGCTGTATTATACTGTAAATACAACAGCATAGTACTTGCAGCAGAGGTTCCAGTTTAAAACTAAAACATACGGTAATAAGTTGTAAAATTAGCAATTTTACAGTTTACTACTGCAAAAGTAGCAATTTTAGTTTCTTACTGTAAATCAGCAATTTCACAGTTTATTACGGTAAATCAGCGATTTAGAGTTTATCACCACAATTTTACTCTTTATTACCACAAAATTAGCTGTATTATACTGGAAAGACAACAGTATAATATTGGCAGCAGAGGTTCCAGTTTTAAACTGTAAAATTAGAAATTTTACAGTTTATTACTGAAAGCAGCAATTCTACAGTTTATTGCTGTAAATCAGCAATTTTACAGTTTATTTGTGTAAAATTAACAATTTTACAGTTTTTACTGTAAAATTAACAATTTCACAGTTTTTACTGTAAAATTAGCTGTTTTTACAGTTTGTAACTATAAAATTAGCTGTAGAAAACTAATAACAATATCCATTTTTTACAGTGTATTTCATCAAAGTTGCTTAAAATACCTGGAAAAACATTTAATGTAAAAATGTTAAAACAATTATACTCACTTCTTTATGGTATGTTTATACGTGACTCTTTCAATCAGGTTGAATTTTCAGAGCAACTTCAAAATATGAACTCGATAAAGAGCAGTAATTAGGGACTTATTGAAGATGCAAATGCCTGAAATTGCTGTTTAAATCACAACTGGGTGTTTGTGAACAGCCATTTTCCGTTTTATACATAAAATGAACCGAGAAAGCAGGTGGTTTTTGAGGAGTTCATTCCAAAAGTTAAACTTCTCTGAAGAGCAGAAAGATATGTAACTTTTTTTTTTGCATTGATTCATCTAGGTTAAATTTTTCATGAGACTCCTTGTTTGAGTATGGACATTTCTTCAAAACTAAATGTCTAGACTAGTTGCCTCAGTGGTAAGGATAAGGAATAATATATGAAAATGGACTTAAGTTCTGCATTGATTTATTCGACGATAATAGTTCAAATCTTTGCGTTTTGTTCTTCCAAAACTTTGACTACTTTTAGCAAATGTTACATGAGTAAAAATGTTCTCTAATCTAGTCAATATTGTTATGAAATCTTGAATAAATCGCCCATTATGTATAAGAACATGTTTTCAAAGTTTTCTTCGGGAAAACTTTTAAATGGTAAGTTGCCATAAGATTTTGACAAAGTTAAAGGTATAACGAACTGGATAAAAAGAAGCGTTAAGCACACAAATGTTCCAAAAAGTTTTGTAACAAAGTTGAAGTTTCAGTTAAGTCTCTACCCCCCCCCCCACCCCAGTTTACTTATTCTACTTTCTTGATACGGGGCTTATGTTGGTGATGAATAGATGAAAACCAATTCTAATATAAGCAAACGTAGGCTTGTTTAGATTTGGTAGCCCCCTTTTCATGGTAAAATTATTGTAAATATTACATTCGAATACTAGCTTTATATTCACATATTTATTACACATTTAACTTTTTCTTTTTTTTTTTTGATAAATAAATACAAGAAAGCTCAAGCATTCATTTAAAAATTAACAATAGCGTCATGCAAAAATAGTATTCATAGAAAGTAAGCACTATACTGCTTGTCATAATTACGCAACCACTCCATTTTTACAATGTAACGTAACGAGATGCAACACATTTATTCTAGCAATAAAAAAAGCAAGTCAAATAATTCAAATCTATGCAAGTTACAAATTCTCAAAAAAACTACAGTGAACTCTCACTTATACGCCGCCTCATCTATGCGCCTTTTTCACTTATACGACGGTTTTAACACTTTGACTGCCAAGCCGAAATTGCAAATGTTTCAAAACGGGGCCAAACTTTTTTTTTTGTGTAATTTGTATTTTTTCAACATAAAACTATATATAAAAACAATATTTTTCAATTTGACTCATTTTGTAACACATGGGGGGATTTTCGTCCTGGCTACCAAAAATGATAGCCAAAGCACACCACGAAAGTTAGTGTAAATTCTTCCATGCGTGGCCATGGCTATCTTATTTGATAGCCAGCTAAATTCGTCATTTATCAATAAATTTTGTTTTTTATTATTTTATTTATATGATTTTATTTCTATTATTTTGTTTAGGTTAGAATTATTTGAATTTTTATTACAATGAGCAAGAGAAAGTTAACTTCTGAAGAAATTGAAGCTGCGGCTATGAGATGCTATGATTCATGGGATGATGAAGACTTTGATTTATTTGATTCTGACGCGGATATTTTATATATATTTATCACATACTCTCTCTCTATTTATATATATTCCCTTTTTTGTTGTATGTTCCAAATATTTAATTTTTCATAAAACTTAGCTCATAAAATCGTCACATATACCAATTTGCGCAAACCACGTATACCTAGGGAGCCCAACAATGAAACTCCAATACGATTTTCATGTAACTGATAACATCTTTGATAGCCATGGCCTGAAGTGTTGTAACACCCTGGCTATCATATCGGATAGCCAGTGTCTCAACGGAAATATCACTGGATATCACATATGATAGCCATGGCAGTCAAAGTGTTAAATGGTCCCATCACATTCCATAGCAAAATAATGATAGTATCATTCGTTTATGCGTCGCTCTATAGGTAAATATTTCACTTATGCGCCGAATTTTTCCTAAAATGTAAAAATTTTTATTTATTTTTTTAAGAAATAATCATTTTTCTTCACTTTCCTCTTAAATCTTTCGCCTTTATTGCTCACGGAAGGCATTTTTTTCCGCACGAACTAGAGTTTGGAGAGGGACATCTATCTATTATGCAACTTTTTAGAGGGAACAGCTTGTAATTAGGAATGCTACAATTTTTGTTTTCTCTTTATCATTGTAGTTACGTTACAGTAATTGCCAAACCGTACTAATATGTCCCTTTTGTATAGAAACTTCTTATTCATTCTCTCATCAGTCCCTATGTTGCGTTTTAGTCCTGTAAATAGGCTTGTTCGCTTATACGTCTCTCTCACTTATGCGCCTTTTTCTATTGATCTCTTGGGCCGTCGCATAAGTGAGAGTTCACTGTATATTGACTTTCGGAAAAAGCACGTTGACTCAGATGGAGAGGTTCCAGCTGTGAGTTCTGGCTCAGGCATAGATATACTTTCTCTCTTCAGATCTTTTCCTTTCTTTGTGTGAATGTATTGTGCTGTGAATGGTTGCCTTCCTTGTAAACTCTATGATATGTGTGTACTCTGGAAGTCGGACTTCAAACCAAAATGACGGCACAGTTGGAAAATTTGAAGCAGAGCACCCCAATTTGCTAGCCTATATCAGAAAGCAACTTAACTTGACACTAAACGTCACTACGCGCGGAGCCAATAAGACCTCAGAAGCAGTTAAGAATATCCTCTAATTCGCCAAGTAGGCTGTGACGTTTTATCTAGCTCGCTTTTCATTGGCTGACGTCACGACGCCAGTATCAAGAAACCTTGCAAGCGTGGTAAAGCTGGCACAAGATAAAAACAACAAAAGGACAAACTAAGAGCAACTTAAAAAACAATATTTATTAACAGATTATACACAAAAAATCAATTATAAACATAGCAGTTCTTGTTTATATTTAAGGGCTGAAGCTTCCTTCGAATTTAAAATCACAAATCTCCAATATAAATCTACACTGATATTCTTCCAGTTTTAAACTAGGATTTTCCTTTAAGTTTGGGGATATTTTTTTATCGCCAAAGTGAATTAAAAAAGCAGATTTAACAATCAATACAAAAATAATTGGGAGTTTTAATAAGTGAATCGGTTGAGAACATTAGACCTACCGCTGGAGTTTGAGTGACAGAGCAAGTTCTAATGTTTCAGTTAGCTATTGCAAAATGTGTCTGTGTGTTGTTATACGTGTCTCAATTGTTATAGTCTGGCTTTAAAGAGATGACACTTGACTCCGCTTTTTTTTAGAATTGTTCAGTTACTAACGGAACTCATTTTCGGCTCAAAACTGTACTTTTGACAAATGCAAGTTATTTACTATATGATGGTGTAAACAATCTTGCCTAATTTCTAAAAAAATATTTTTATTATTCTAATGTCTACCAAGGCGCCACGTATATATTTTTCGAAGCATCCTTTTATACGTTTCTCTATAATCTTTTCTAAAAATGCAATAATAAAGGTATTTACTACAGTGGAAGTACAACACAAAACATATGCAAAAAGTTCAAAATGCGGAGGATTACTGTAGTCATCCAGTGAAAATGTGAGATTTATTGCTATAATGGAGGATGGCAAGCGAAACCCAGTATGCTACTGCAAGAACCACAACGCTTGCAATGGTCTTATTCATATTTGGATCTCCTGAAGTAAGAGCTAAAGTTCCCCTACGTCTTATAAACAATTCAATTGACTTCTTCTTTCTGGCTTCAACAATAGTCATCCAGTTGCAGACGAACATACAACAGGCAGGAAGGTAGTAAGGGCCATGCTCCACATCGACGTAAAGCAGAAAAATTAGGCAGAAGCGTAAAATGGATTCAATGGTTTTCCTATGGAAAGTACCCGGATTTTCGGTTTCTGCCTTCAGTTTCGGTCGCGTTTTACGCTGATGTGGAGCATGGCCCTAACAGTTGATGAAACCCCATGTTGACGTGAAATGTCTCGTTTCTGGAATGTTCCAATCAAAAGTGCAGACCCGTTCTTCATAAAAATATTGATTCCAGTTTTGAATCAGTGACGATAATAAAATTGACATCTGCATAAGAAAAAGAAATATGCAGATGCAAATTACTCGTTTGCTGTAAATTATCTTGTGCTACTGAAGCGGTTTCATCACCGCTACGGCTCTGTCCAAACTAATAAACGAAATCGTGAACGAAGAAGTACATGCACCGCTATAAAATAGACCATTCTGTAACTTGCAGAGGCAGTCACTAAATGGCCAATAGTCGAAGCCAACTGCCATAGCAGAAGGAATAATGACAAAAATTACGGATATTGCATCAGTCATGGACAAATATACGAGTAGAAGATTACTTGCTTGGCTTGAAGTTTTTCGTTCCAGAAAGAAGCAATAATCATAGCAAGATTTCCCACAATAGCTGTTAACCCAAGAAACATTAGGAAAGTCGATCCGCGTCTTCTCATGGAAAACGTGCGTCTGTAGACATCTGGAGCGGTTTCGTTGAAATCACTGATGGTGAAAGTTGTATTTCCCATGCTGAAATTCATCCTATGTCAAAAATAAACAAAAAAGTAGTAAATTAGTGAACGAAAACATATGTGTAGTAATTATGTAGTTTATATGTGCGAAACCTTCTTTAACAAATATTAATTAAAGGACATTTCTGTCAGTCCCAATCCTTCAACACATGTCGTGCCATAAACTTCACTCTGAATAGTGAGCACTCCGAATAACGTACATTTTCTTGAACAAAAACAATTTCCTTTTAAATCCATTGACAAGATTTTTTTATTAGATAATCATGTACAAAGTGGTTTTAAAAGTCTCACATGTTATCCGAAGTTTCAAATTTTTAGCCCCCCCCCCCCCCGCCCGTCTTCCTCCTGTCATTTGATGGGTTTCTCCGCTGTTTTGAATTTTTTTTCTTTTTTTTTTTCACTGCAGATACTTGGTTGAGGCAATGCAACATTTCAAAAACCAATTCAAATTCAGTTTAGGGCAAAAGTACACGTTGAAATATCACCTGAAAGGTTTGAAATTAAACTGATCTAGTGATATTCTGGAAAATGCTGAAAAGGGGAAGCTTATAATGTATTGCCTATCCAAAATGTTCCAAGATGGAAACCTTGCAGAAGTTTTAAAGGACTGATCAAATTAGAAGAATGCGTCTCATAGCTGAATGTTAAAAGTTTCATTCCTAGAAGCACAACTGAACAATGTGCTCCTTTGGACGATGACGAATGTGAAGTATCTGTGACTGGAAATGATGCTTGAAAAGTTTTTCGAGACACATACAGCAAAAGGCGCTTTTTCCCCTTTATTCAATTCTTATTTTGAGAATAGAGACTTAAAGAGATGCATGCTACAATTTCATATGTATCGATAAATAGATTTTCGTAGATGAAAGAAAGGTGCAATAACTATTAAATGGAAATTTCAGTTGTTTAAATTAACTCCTACCTAATTTGCATTATCTTTATTTTATGCAAGACAAATTTTATGCATGAAATAAAATAACTAACATGCAATTACGATAATCCTATTTAGGCATGGTAATTATATTACTCATACTAGCTGACCCGGCCATGCGTTGTGTGGATGAGGCAAAGAGAAATAGTTCATTTTGTTTACTTATTCATTATTTTTTAAATCACGTACGTATTTCTTTATTTATTAATTAATTTACATTCTTTTACCTATTAATTCACTTATTTATTCATTCGTTCACTGATTTTCTTATTCGTTCTCTATTTTATTCACTCATTTCTTTTTCTCATAAATTAATGAGTTCATTAATTTGTTTATTTATTTATTCGTTTATTTTTCATTAATAAGTCATTTATTCGTTTGTTTACACGTCCATTTGATGAAAATTACTGTTAATCATAAAACAGAAAATTTTTCATAGTAAAAATATTGCATTTTTCACTTTGCCCCATGATTTTTTAAGGTGGAAAATTTCTACCTTTTTTTGAAGGTGCAAAATAACTGCCAAAAATGAAAAATAATATTTCAACGCAAGTTGTCATACAAAATACATTATTCAATCTTTATGTACAATAATTTTCAGAACAAATTTCCGATGCGTTCATTTTGAAATAGGTCAGCTATCTTAACTATTTCACTTTGCCCCACATTCCCCTACTACTTTTAGTCACTGATATAGATAGAATAAGCAAAATAAATAAATAAATAATAATAATTAATAATAATAATATGGGGTCAAAAAACATACTTTCATTTACATAAGTTATTTCTTCTTATTTTTTTCTCAATTTCCGACTTTTAAAACGAAACGATGTTTTGTATGACGTCACAAGTGGAGAAACTTAGTTGTAAAGATAGGCCGACGTTTCAGCTATTTTGGATCACTGGCAGCCCCAACTCCGCAACAATCGAAAATCTGACCCAAAATGCAGCCTCGTCAAAAAAGTGGGCTTGCTTGGAGTATTTCATCCACTTGGGATGTAAGTAGATAAAATGAAACAGCGACTGAGCGTTCTTCAAGATTATTTTTGTAAAGAAAGAAAATGAGTTTTATTTTTTGAAAAATGGGAAACTTCATCAAAATGAAGTTACTGTAAGAATAAATATTCCGCCGATCAGTTTTTTATTTAAGAAATGTATATTTTAACATTTTAATCTGAAAATCGAATGGCTTACCTTTTAGTCAGCGAAAATTATTGATTGAAAAATTGAAAATTAAAATTGAATTTTGAAAATCAAGTGCTTCCTTGCAAATTATGAGAGAAGAATCAAAATACTGTAAATAAACCATCATTTATAAGTCTAAAGAAAGCCTTTGAAAGTCCCGGGGTGGGCGGGGGGGGGTGTGTAAGCCCGAAACACATGTATGAAATAATATGCAATTTTTGGGGTTGGTAAATTTTGTATATATATACATTTACTCTTTAAAAAAAGTTTTGATTTATTTCTAACGCACATTTTAATGGAATTCTTACTAAAAACTGGCCAGAAATCTAGTTATAAATAAAATGCAGCAAATCCTCATTAATATGAACTATATTAAACCGGACTTTGCAAAACCCGAACAGCTAGTGGCGTACTCAGGGGGTGGGCTAACAGGACTACAGCCCCCTCCGAAATATTCAAAACGAATTTTTTAAATGTAAGCTAAGTTTTTTTTTCTTCTAAATTTCCTTTTTTTTTTTTTTTTTTGAAATCCCATGTAAAATAAGAAACGTTTTCGGAGCAGATAATTAAGTACAGGACTTAAAAGAATTTTTTTTTGTTTTGACATATGTTTATTTTACTGTACAGCATGTTGATGATTATCTACTTATATTAAAAACTGAGTATCTTTCTAACTATCTTTCTAACTATCTTTCTTTCTAACTATCTTTCTTTCTAACTATCTTTCTATGTCACGCTTCTTTCTCCTGAACGCCAATGAACTGAAAGTCGAACCAGGTACCGATAGATAGGTAATTTTTCAAGCTTCATTAGTTTCAATCTATATAATTATACGATTTTAATTAGCGAAGATATCAATTAATAAGTAGTCAAGTTTAAAGCGATTAAGCCTAATAAATGATTAAATATGAAATCCATTCTTGCATTGCAAAACGTGGTTGCCATGCCATGAAACAATAATAAAAATGAAAATGAGAATTTTGAATGAAGGCTTAACTAAATCAAACACGAAACTCATAAGCGGGCGACTTGCATAGTATTTTTATCGCTAGCTACTTGTAATATTTTGAAACATTCATTTGTTGAAGAGCCATCTACTTATATTAAAAACTGAGTATCAATGTCTGCTTTTTCTCCTTTGAGCGAGCTGAACCAAGGGCGGATCCAGCTTCTGGTTAAGGAGGGGGTCATTTTCGGAAAGGGGGGGGGTCAAAGTGCAATTTTTGTGCAAAAATGGGGTGGTTTGGCAGTTTTTTCGTAAAATAAGTCCCAAAAATGCAATTTTTTGCTATATTTGGTCGGTTAAGGGGGGGGGGGGTCATGATCCCCATGACCCCACTCTGGATCCGCGCCTGAGCTGAACTTACTGAAACTTTCCTCACCATCTTGAAGGCGCGAAGCATCTCAATAATTCGAATGATTTTTTTTATACAGGAAAAAAGTAAAGGCGTGAAGCGCCTGTTAGCGAGCCGCCTTGGCGGGGAGTAGTTTCTTGACATTTTCCTCACTACTTTCAGGGCACGAAGTGCCCGTGCAACGCCGGGCCACGTTCGTGGTACGTCTTGAAATCGAATGAACATTAAATTATATCAAATAAAACTTCAGAATGAGGTAAAAGTTAGAGAGGGGGGACGTTATGCATCAACATGCCGCAGGAAGCTAATCTAGCTGCCCTGGCAGCTAGTCTACTTATATTAAAAACTGAGTATCTTTCTCACTATCTTTCTTTCTAACTATCTTTCTAACTATCTTTCTATCTTTCTATGTCACGCTTCTTTCTCCTGAACGCCAATGAACTGAAAGTCGAACCAGGTACCGATAGATAGGTAATTTTTCAAGCTTCTTTAGTTTCAATTGATATAATTATTCGATTTTAATTAGCGAAGATATCAATTAATAAGTAGTCAAATTTAAAGCGATTAAGCCTAATAAATGATTAAATATGAAATCCATTCTTGCAAACCGTCGTCGCTATGAAACGGTGATAACAATGATAATGAGAATTTTGAATGAAGGCAACTAAATCAAACACGAAACTCATAAGCGGACCACTTACGTAGAATTTTTATCGCTAGCTACTGGTAATATTTTGAAACATTTATTTGTTGAAGAGCCATCTACTTATATTAAAAACTGAGTATCTATGTCTGCTTTTTTTCTTTGAGCGACCTGAACTTACTGAAACTTTCCTCACCATCTTGAAGGCGTGAAGCATCTCAATAATTCGAATGATTTTTTTATATAGGAAAAAAGTAAAGGCGTGAAGCGCCTGTAAGCGAGCCGCCTTGGCGGGGAGTAGTTTCTTTAAATTTTTTTCTCACTACTTTCAGGGCACGAAGTGCCCGTGCAACGCCGGGCTACGTGCGTGGTATGTCTTGAAATCGAATGAACATTAAATTATATCAAATAATATAATTTCAGAATGAGGTAAAAGTTAGAGAGGGGGGACGTTATGCATCAGCATGCCGCAGGAAGCTAATCTAGCTGCCCTGGCAGCTAGTCTACTTATATTAAAAACTGAGTATCTTTCTAACTATCTTTCTTTCTAACTATCTTTCTATGTCACGCTTCTTTCTCCTGAACGCCAATGAACTGAAAGTCGAACCAGGTACCGATAGATAGGTAATTTTTCAGGCTTCATAAGTTTTAATCTATATAATTATACGATTTTAATTAGCGAAGATATCAATTAATAAGTAGTCAAATTTAAAGCGATTAAGCCTAATAAATGATTAAACTTCCAAGACATTTTTTCTTACCGTTGCCATTTTGAATTAAAACGTTAATTAAATTATTGAACTATTTAAAATTCCAAGATATTTATTTCTTTCCGTTGCGATTTTAAGGCAGGAATTCAAGTGAAACACGGGCGATCGCAACTCACCAATGCAATCGCAAATTCCAAAATTTGGATTCAAGTGAAACGAATTCACTTGAATTCGACTTACAGTAGCGGTTGCAATATGCGATCGCCTCGAAGCGACTGCAATGGTGTTTCACTTGAATTCGGTCCTAAATTAAAACGTTAATTAAATTGAACTTTTTAAAATGAAAGAGTGTTATGTTTTTCCATTGTCATTTTAAATACGTGTTATAACAAAGTTCTAACAATTGTTTTTATTCTAATTATTAATGACATATTTTTTCTCTGGTACCGTTTTGAAAATGTGTTTTTAAATAAAATTGCAATTGCTGTTTTTAGAAGGCACTTTTTTTGGCTGCGATCCATAAGTAGTCAAATTTAAAGCGAATGTTTAATTAATAAGTAGTCAAATTTAAAGCGATTAAGCCTAATTAATGATTAAACTTCCAAGACATTTTTTCTTACCGTTGCCATTTTGAATTAAAACGTTAATTAAATTATTGAACTATTTAAAATTCCAAGATATTTATTTCTTTCCGTTGCGATTTTGAATTAAAACGTTAATTAAGTTGAACTTTTTAAAATGAAAGAGTGTTATTTTTTTCATTGTCATTTTGAATACGTGTTATAACAAAGTTCTAACAATTGTTTTTATTCTAATTATTAATGACATATTTTTTCTCTGGTACCGTTTTGAAAATGTGTTTTTAAATAAAATTGCAATTGCTGTTTTTAGAAGGGACTTTTTCTGGCTTCGATCCAAATATTAAAAGAACTCTTTCGTTTAGAATTTTGCAATTAACTTTACCGGAAGAAAGCGGTTTGGAAATAATTGTTTTTGGAAAGGAATTTTATTTGTAATTTAGGGAGAGTGCTAAGTACGCGCTACTTGACATCGTCTTTATTTTTGAGGAAGCATGTGCAAATAATTCGATTGATTCTTTGATGCAGGAAAGATTTTTAGCGAGCCGCTTTAGCTGGGAGTAGTTTATTAAACTTTTCCTTGGTACTTTAAAGGCGAGCCGCCTTGGCGGCGAGTAGTGAATTGAAACTTTCCTTGCTACTGTAAAGGCGAGCCGCCTTGACGGCGAGTAAACTGTTTAAACTTTCCTCATTTCTTTAAAGGCGAGCCGCTTAGGTGGCGAGTAGTTTTCTCAAACTGCCTTCACTACATTACAGCCCGTGCAACGCCGGGCTACGCAGCTAGTCCTATTATTACATTTTGCTCATTTTTATTGTAAATCTATGTTTTAAAAATGCCTATTAATGTTTTTCAGTCATCTAGTTCTGTTAAATAAATTTCATCAAATTGAATTGAAGCCCAGTATTGGAGACAATAGTAAAATAAACTGTAAGATGGACATTATTAGAGCATAAGTTTGCCAAAAGTGTTTTAGCAACACCTATTTCAACGAAGATTTTTTTTTTAATTTAAATATATCATTCTCTGTGTCTATCCAAACTCTTTCTTCACAATAATTTTAATGACAAAAAGTTTTCTTAAATGACGTATTTTTGTCGACTTAAATAGGCATTGAAGCAGAAATTCGAAGCATTTACTTTTCTTAGCTACATTTCATGAGGCGCTTCCTCCCCCCCCCCCTCAGCCACACTCTCAAAGAGTCTTGACTCACCCCCCCCCCTGAAATGATTCGTCTGCGTACGCCACTGCGAACAGCCATTTATTAAGCTGTATAAAATGTATAATAAAAGATGAAATAGCAAAATAATATGCTACTGTAGGCCGTACATTTGTATTTTGTAATGAATTTTTGAAATTTTCTCTCATGCTGAAGTGAAAAATACAATGTCTTTTGTGTACAGTATTTTGTTTATGTAGGGCAAAGTAAAGTAAGATAACTTATCTGTTTCAAAATAAACAAATCGGATCTTACTGAAGAAAAAATGAATTTTGTAATACAACTTGCGCTGAAATATTATTTTTAATTTTCTTTACTTATTTTGTAACAAAAAAAAAAAAGGAAAATTTGCACTTTAAAAATAGGGGGGCAAAGAGAAAAATAAAATATTTTTGCATTAAAACATTTTCTATTTGATGTTCAAAAATATTTCTCGTGAAATAAATGTGTAAATAAACGAATCAATAATTTCAAAAAAGGAATAAATAAGCAAGGATTTAAGGAATTAATGTGAGAGAAAAATAAGGATAGAGATGGATATGAGAACGGTTGGGATCAGATAGTCTAAGATCCCATACCCTAGCAGCATCATCTCATCGGCCGATGATCGGCCATTCATCGAAACCCGATGAAATTCTCATCGGCCGATGATCCAATATGTCTCATCGGCCGAGCAGAATCCGAGCAGCAAAATCCGATGAGAATACGATGAGATTTGGAGCAATTTACGAGCAGAACAGTCCCGTGCCGAGGAATTTCATTGGGAAACTTGATCGGAAGGATATCGTTTTCCGATGGAATATAGCTCATCTTATTTTCATCGGGAAAGTTGATCGGAAGGATATTGCTTTCCGATGAAAAGTAGCTCATCGAAAACCGTGCTCGTATACTGATCGGAACGATGTCATCGTGCGTTACAGGATCAGTTTACGAGGAATTTGTTGATCGGTCGAGCAAAATCCGATGAGTTGATGCTACTTGGGATAGGGTTTACCAACCCTCATCGAGTTTCCTAAAATTATTCACATTAATGAAGAGTAAAAGTTGCGAATAAAACGCTAAAGTAAAAGTTTCTCACCGTTTCAGGTCCCTAATAAATGTTGTCGGGGGATAAGAGGTGCCAAAAAATTGACCGATTTACCCTCATCGAATTTCTTAAAACCATTAATATAAATGGAGAGTAAAAGCTATAAATGAAACGACAATTTTGGGTTGTCTGCCTTTTTCGGATCCCTAATCATCAGGGTTGTCAGGGGCTAAATGGTGCCAAAAAAAAATGACTGATTTACCCTTATCGAATTTCCTAAAACTGTTAAGGGTCATTCCATAGTGACTAACGTAACATTCAGAGCTGATTTTGTAACAATTTTTATTTGTAACCCAAAGGATAACAAGAAGTTCTGTCAAGAACTAAACGAGCCTACTTTCCCGTACATCGAAATCGGCATTGTAGTATCTGATCAATATTCTCTTGATTATCTGAATCTGAAACTGAAAATTATGTCAAACATACCTCTATAGCACTTAAAGCTAATTTCTGAAAGCAAAATATACCCCTCTCATCAGATAAAATAGACACGTAAAAATTAAATAAACGAGTCAATTAAGTTTTGTCGCACCTTTTAAAGAATGTAACTGTTATAGTTCTTCCGTAGAAAAATTCCACAATCGTTTTCAAAAGAAAAAAAAATAAACAAATAAAATAAAAGTACAAGGAACTTCAAAACACATTTTATCAAAGAAAGAAAAAAAAAAAAACTCGTTCGTTAATAAAATGTCTTGAATTTCATTTTTAATCCGTTGCCAGTTGTTAAATATAAATAAAGAATAAAATGCTCTCGTGAATGAAAAATTTTTGTTAACAAAAAAAAAAAAAATATCGTCTGCCAAAAAAAAAAAAAAAATCATAATAATAATAAATTAAACAAAACAAATAAATAAATAAACAAAAAATCGTCTGCCCAGTCAGTCATTTTTTTTCTGAGCCTGCATTTCCGCCATGTCTGCGGAGTCGGAGTCGGAATCAGAGTCCTCACAGAAGATTATTCAGAAAAGTACTTTACAATACATTATTTATCAAAACCATTTTCTTACAAAGTTAGTTTGAAGGAAATCCGCCTTGAAGTTCAGAATCAACATTCAATTTAAATTTCTCCGTAGGCGCTCATGTTAAAATTTTTTCTGAACGGTTCATCATTGAACGAAAAATTGTTCAAATTGAAAAGTGAAATATGGGAAGAAGCCTCTCCGAGATCTTTCGAACAAAAAAAAGTTTATCCAATTCCGACGGTTCACTTAAAAGTTATTAGGTGGGGAAAGGTTGTTTGAACGGTTCAATGTTGAACGAAAAAATGTTCAAATTGAAAATTTAAATACGGTAATGAAGCATCCTTGCCGAGATCTTTCGAACAAAAAAAAGTTTGTTTAAATCTGACTGTTCACTCAAAAGTTATTAGGTGTGAGAGCTTTTTTGAACGGTTCAATGTTGAACGAAAAAATTGTTCAAATCAAAAATGTAGGTACGGGAATGAAGTATCTCTGAAAAGATCTTTCGAACAAAAAAAAGTTTGTTCAAATCGGACTGTTCATTCAAAAGTTAGTATCGCGGGACCAGTTATTTGAACGGCTCAAAGTTGAACCAAAAATTGTTCAAATCAAAAAATCAAATATGGGAATGAGCTGTACTCGCCGAGATCTTTCCAACAAAAAAAAGTTTGTCCAAATCGGAATGTTCATTCAAAAGTTATTAGGGGGGGGACAGACAGACCGACAGACCGACCGACAGACACACAAATTCCCCATCTCAATACCCTACTTTCAAATTTTTAATTTTTCGATATTTATTTCATTTTTTTGTTTCTTTTTAACTTTTTTTTTACTTGGCGATTTTTTTTTACTTGGCGATATTTTTTTACTTGGCGATATTTTTTGGACTTGGCGACATTTTTTAGATGCATTAAGCCAATTTTAATGCTTTTTTCGTTTCTTTTATTTTTAACGGGAAAGTAGGCTAAAAAATATTTTTTAGTCATGCTGGTGGATTTATAATGTACAAGTACATGGTATCTATGTATCATTTTTGCTAAGAATTTAAAACAAAATTACTGACAGTAGAAATTTTTTCAACCAAAAAATTGAATGATTTATTTTAAAAATGTTTAGAGTTGGCTTTTAAAAACATAAAACACATTTATTAAATCTTAATTTTTTTATGTCTTAAGTGTCACTTTAACTTAGTGATAGAGTGTGACTAACGTAACGTGACTAACGTAACCATCGAATAACAAGCGGAAAACAAACTACAAACTATTTATTATGGCTAATCTCAGTGATAATTACTATACTTTTTCAATTTTTTTTAACTTGTTTGATTTTTATTTATTTATTTATTTTTTGATACTTTTTTCGCTTCGGATTTTTTTTCTTCGGCTGAGGTTGACATTTCTATGGAATAACCCTTACTATAAATGGAGAGTAGATAAAGACTAAGAAACTCGATGAGGGTACATCAGTCATTTTTTTGGCATCTTTTAGCCCCTGACAACCCTGGTTAGGGATCCGAAAAAGGTAGACAACCCTATATTGTCGTTTTATTTACAACTTCCACTCCTCATTTATGCTAATAGTTTTAGGAAGCTCGACGAGGGTAAATCGGTCAATTTTTGGCACCTTTTAACCCCCGACAGCCCTGATTAGGGATCTGAAACAGGTACAAACTTCCACTTTATCATTTTATTCGCAACTTTTAATCTTCACTCATGTTAATAATTTTCGGAAACTCGATGAGGGTAGGTCAAGTCTAGTGGGATCTTGGACTATGAGGATTCCCGGTCTCGGAACCCGACACCACCGAATACCCACAAAGTACATGCGTTGCACTTTCTCGTCAAATATGTAGGCTGGAAAATCCCGTGGTTGGCCGCCAGTTGTTACCATGGGTGCAGTTGCTAGAGACGTCCCTCCTTTCCCCTGAAATAAATCTAAATTGGGGAGGTGGTGCCGCCATCTATCGAGGCCAAAACGGGGACCTTCCCAACTGGGTGCGTCACATTCTGAGGAGCCTCTTCCTACACTGTTAAAGTACAGGTTGCATGTGGCAAATTTAAGCGTGAAAAGTTGTAGCACTAGCGGCACCCCCTGAAGGGTGCCACTTGACTCCCCTTGAAGGTGCCATATGGAGTCAAGTGGCACCCTATAGGTACCTTATGGCACCCAATGAGCGACCTGGCACCCTAAAGGTGCCATATAGTCCAGTCAAATTAGGTCATGAACCGGACATTCAAAAAATACAATTGCCACCTATGCCAAGTTGTTCAGTATGATAAGGAGATACTGTTTAAAAAAGTCCCACGAATTTGAGCGTCGGGTTGGGGAGTTTTGGGGGGGGGGGGCAAGAAGGGGGTTAAAATGCTGATTATTGCTTTATTTCAGCTCTATTTCAATGAGCTCCTTTGCACGAAAATGTAATCTATATACATAAAAGACAACTTTTGAAAACGTATGTCCGGGGTAATCTTCCAAACTACTGGACCGATTTTAACCATTTTTGCACCGTTAGATAGCTACAGTAACAGAGAGCAGGATAAGCTATAATTTATTTCTAAAAAGCTTAGTTTAAAAAAGTTATTATGGAAAATAGTAAATTTCATTTAATTTCCCCATTAAATAATTAAATTTTCAGTGCATTGTTGCAAAAATTTGGTTGCCATGCAACAACAATATTAATAGTAATCATGGTGAAAATTTTGAACCTAGGCTTCGATGGAGTAAGTATGAAATTTATTGCTTTCTTAGGATTTTTATATTCATTTATGCCAATAATCGCTAACGTGGTAAATAAAAAGGGAATTGATTTTGGCAATAGTTAGAGAATAGAAAGTGTTTATAGTCAAAAAAATTTCTAAATTAGGTACATAAGATGTTTTCACCTCACCAATGTTGTCACGAGGATAGAAACTAATAATGGGACTTATTTAACGAGCAATATTTGGAAATGGTTAATTTCAGTGCGATTGATACTGTAAATATATATTTATTTTAATATACCAAGCTTATAACATTTCCTATTTACTCAAACATTATTTGTAGCTTGCTATTTTTTTTAGCTTGCATTATTTTTTTTTATAGTTTATTCATAACATAGCCATTGTTTACAGAAGTAGCCATTATGTTTATAGATATGCACTTTAGTGTTGGGAAATTTATGAATGAGTTTCACTAAACCATCCTACACTCACAGAAACCCGGGCAGGGCCGGGTACCCCGCTAGTTACATATAAAATTAAAGATATTACATATTTCTTACGTTTCAAGTAATATTTTTGCGTCAGTCCGTTCTTCGTGGGGGGCGAGAGGGGGGGGTGCCCCCCCCCCTTTTTTTTGAGCTTTCCACTTTAAAAATGCAAAAGCATATGCGCAGATTATTTTAATGTTTTATATGCCATTTTTGAATACATCCCCCCCCCCGAAATAATGGAAACTATTGAGCAGATCGGAGCAAATCCCAGGATTTTGCAGCGTTTTTGATACATTTCAAAGTTTATTTCTATCAAATATTAATCCAGATAAAGTTGAAGGGAGTAAATTAAATGTTTTTGAAGCATGATTTAGACCATCTGTTTGATGTCTAAAACCCACTGTCAACATTAGCGTCACTCTGTATGGGCTTACCTGCCTCGCTGGTAAAAACTGAAAACATAGCTGAATTAAAGTAAAACAAACGACAGAAATCTTTTAGTTTAAAAACTGTCTCTTTTGCTAGATGAAGTCTTTTCTTCCTCTTTTCCTACATTATAAATGAATAATTAATTTTGAGGACAAATCTCGTAAGTATTTAACACATACACATATTAAAAATAAAAATTATTTTAACATAAAAACTTAAATGATTACACATTTTTTTTACCTTTTCACTATACTTTGAAACATTGCTATGAGGTGACTTTTTCATTCAACACGTTATTTTTGCTCAGGCATCCATCATCAAACCATATCCCAGATGACCATAGGAAGTTCAAGATGAAAGAGGGATCAGCGGATGAATTTTTTACAAACTAATTTTGCAATGGGAGGGCTTCAATTTCGGCATAACCACATGCACTCGGGCGCTGGTTAAAACAACTTGTG
>JAXGGA010015628.1:0-28682 GCA_038373865.1 Uloborus plumipes
ATTACTTGACAGACATTTTCTAGACAACCACCTTGCAACGTTCTGGGAGTTAACTTTAACGATGCCATTTGCGACTTCAAAGGTATCGAGCTAAAGTTCATTTTGAAGCGGAGAGAAGATGTGTTATGTTCTAAGATTAGATGTGCATAAAATGGGTTGTGTTTAAATATGCTCTGTATTTGGCCCAACTACAGTGAACTCTCATTTATGCCCAAGGGACCAACAGAAAAAGGCGCATAAGTGAGAGAGACGTATAAGTGAACAAGCCTGTTTAAAGGACAAAAACACAACATAGGTTCTAATGAGAGAATGAATAAGAATGTTTCAATAGGAAAGGGACATATTGAACTACGGTTTGGCAATTACTGTAATGTAACTACAATGATAAAGATAAAACAAAAACTGCTGCATTCCTAATTGCAAACTGTTCCCTTTAAAACGATGCATAATAGGTAATTGTCCCTCACCGAACATGCGGAAAAAATGTCTTCCGTGAGCAATAAAGGCGAAAGATTAAAGAGGAAAGTTAAGAAAAATGCTTATTTTTTAAAGAAAATAGATTAAATTTTTTACATTTTAGGGAAAATTCGGAGCATAAGTGAAATATTTATCTTTAGAGCGAAGCATAAATGAATGATACTATCATTATTTTTCTATGGAATGAGCTGGGACCATTTAAAATCGTCGTATAAGTGAAAAAGGCGCATAAATGAGGCGGCGTATAAGTGAGAGTTCACTGTATTTGTATTTAATGAAATGGAATAGTGCGCAAATATTAATTGTGACATATCTATGCTTACAATAGGTAATAGGAAATTGCCTTCCAACTAAAATCAATTGATAAAACTGGAACCGTGAACAATTAATTAATAACTGAAAAAGAACAAATGATCAACTCTATATTAGTAAACATTTTCCTTTTTTAATTCTGAAGAGTCAAAACTCAGAAATCTAAATCATAACCGAGAAGTTTTAGCAAAACACATGGAACTATAATTGAAGGAGCAAGTGTGGATAAAAATGATATGTGATAATTTTTTTAATTTCTAGAAAAAGCTTAAAAAAAGTGTTATTTTTACTTTAAATGGATGTTCCTCAACGGGAAATGTGTTCATATTCTTTTAACACATTGAGAGATTCTATTAATTGAAAAATTAAAAACACAACATTTTTATAAAACCTTTTCCTAAGAATTAAAAAAATTGTCACAAATAACCTGTATCCACTTACCCTTTCAATTAAATGTTGAGAAAAATGCTAATGCCGTTTGACTGCGTGAAGTGAAGGAGCCTAAAATAAAGTTTTTACTAAGTAGAACTGAGACTCAATTAAAACATAAAATGATAATTTTACATTGATTAATAACTAGTTCAGCAATGTTATCCTAGTAAAAAAAACTGAAATTTGCTTCATTACTAAAAATATTGCTATATATGCCACAATGAGGCCCTTCATCAATTTCGCAATACTGTCTACGCTAATTAAGAGTTTATTGAATACGTGTTTTTGAAATTCACGCATTATTTCTAATACTATTTAGCTAGAAAATTTTTGTAAAATACTCATACACTATGTTTCATTTAGATTTGGATTTATTTCTTTAAAAGAGAGTTATCAATAACAGCTTCTTTAAAACATTCATACAATCTTAAAGGGCTTTTCAAATCAATAAGGACGATAGAAATTTATGCAAACCAGTTTATGGGTGAATATCAGGAAAAGTGCCAATTTGACCATGGAAATTTTCAATTTTTATAGATACTCAGAAAATTAAATTAATTGGGTATTTCAAATACACATCAGTAACAATATTTTTTAAAAATTCGGGGCATGGTCAAAGTGAACATTTACCCCTCTTTTAGGGGGGTTGTCTTTGAGCGTTACCGACATGATGAGAATGCTACCGAACTGACAAATATTACAGATTTCACACTTAGTGCACAAAAGTAAACACTTTCACTACCTTTTATGTTTGAAAACAAAATAATTATTACTTAGAATTAATAATATTTTCAGAGCCTGAGCGCTTTTTAGTTTTATAAATAAAATTAGAGACTAATTAAAAGTTAGTTAAAGTCTAAATAAGTGCGACTTTTCAAACAGATAAATAGGTGAATAGTTAAAAATAAAAATAAAATGAAATTCTTAACACAATCTTTAAAAACGAAATTAGATCAAGACAGTCAGAGTTTGGCGGGGGAGGGAGATTTTCACTAAACTGCTCTTTAGTTTTCCATTTTAAAGCAAAATTATATTTTTGGGTGCAGTAGTTAGAAACGAAGGTCGGAATATTGATGTAAAAGAAAAGAGGGTGAAAAAAGGCAATAATTTTGTTTGAAAACTCAAATTTTGCGAAAAAATTAATGTTTTTGAAGCATTTAAAAAACAATGAATAAACTGCTAAAATGGGAAAATTTAGCAGGAAAAACAATGCACTTGAATCTACCTTTGTGCTTTAAAACTCAACAAACTCATAATACGAAGAAAAAATTGCGAAAAAACATCGGTAACGTACGCATCAGTTTCGTAACAAATACCCTCTACTTCGGCGCTGCCGACATGACCGCTGCCGACATGACAAATTTCCCGCAATATGATAGTTGAACATTCCTAATTGAAGATTCGAAAATAAAAACACCTTATCATGTTCATGACAATAGGTTTCTTTTCCATTATGCAAAAATAAATTGAAAAATTACTTTATTTTGTGTCTTAAATTCCGCTGCCGACATGACACTTCATTTAGTAGAAACAGAAAAGTCAAGATTGAAAAAATCTTACCTATAATTTAATGCAGCCGAAGTGAAAATTTTCCATCGGAACTGAAACATCACATATTAGAGCTTCTCCCAGCGTAATTTTTTGGCGCCAAAAAATGTTTTGTCTAGATTTTATCATTCTGGAAGTTGGTTCACTCCTCATGTTATGAAAACTTGTGACAAGCAGAAATTGCTTTTTTTTATCGATCTAAATTCATTTTATCTAAAACTCAAGAGTTAAACGTCATAGATGAACATAAAACACGTTATTTCCTTTTGTATTTGTTTCTGCTGCGATGTTTTATAATCCACAGGATTTTTTTGAACTTTGCGATTCGAATGTGTGACGCGCTGCCGACATGACATTGAGGCAATAAAAAGAGTTCTATTGTCACAAATTAAAGTAAAACCTGAAAATTTTGTCATGGGATGTATGTGCGACGCAGTTTACTGTATGGGAAAAGAAAAATTTTTGGTTTTTATTTGGAAGTGCTTGAGAAATTCATTTGTGACTTAAATTAGCACTTTTCCTGATATTCACCCTTATAAAGTTCAAAAAATATGCTTTCCTAAAAGCTTATTTTTAGCCTACTTTCCCGTTAAAAATAAAAGAAAGACGAAAAAAGTATTAAAATTGGCTTAATGCATCTAAAAAATATCGCCAAGTTAAAAAAAATATCGCCAAGTCCAAAAAATATCGCCAAGTTAAAAAAATAAAAAGGTAAAATGAATATCGAAAAATTAAAAATTTGAAAGTAGGGTATTGAGATGGGGAATTTGTGTGTCGGTCTGTCGGTCTGTCCCCCCCTAATAACTTTTGAATGAACATTCCGATTTGGACAAACTTTTTTTTTGTTGGAAAGATCTCGGCGAGTACAGCTCATTCCCATATTTGATTTTTCGATTTGAACAATTTTTGGTTCAACTTTGAGCCGTTCAAACAACCTGTCCCGCGGTGCTAACTTTTTAGTTAACAGTCCGATTTGAACAAACTTTTTTTTGTTCGAAAGATCTTTTCAAGGATACTTCATTCCTGTATCTACATTTTCGATTTGAACAATTTTTCGTTCAACATTGAACCGTTCAAGCAACCTTTCCCCCCTAATAACTTTTGAATGAACATTCCGATTTGAACAAACTTTTTTTTGTTGGATAGATCTCGGCGATTACAACTTATTCCCATGTTTGATTTTTCGATTTGAACTGTTCGAATTTCGACTGTGCAGACGATTTTTTGTTTATTTATTCATTTGTGTTATTTTATTTATTACTATTATTTTTTTTTTGGCAGACGATTTTTTTTGTAACAAAAGTGTTTCATTCACGAGGGCATTTTATTCTTTATTTATATTTAACAACTGGCAACGGTTTAAAAGTGAAAATCGAGACATTTTATCGACGGACGAGTTTTTTTTCCTTTCTTTGATAAAATGTGTTTTGATGTACTTTGTACTTTTAATTTGAGGAATTTTTCTACGGAAGAACTGTAACAGTTACATTCTTTAAAAGGTGCGACAAAACTTCATTTATTCATTTATTTACTTTTTATGTCTCTATTTCATCTGATGAGAGGGGTATATTTTACTTTTAGAAATGAGCTTTAAGTGCTAGAAAGGTATGTTTGACATAATGTTTAGTCTCAGATGATCAAGAGAATAATGATCAGATGCTAGAATGCCGATGTCGATGTACGGGAAAGTAGGCTCGTTTAGTTCTTGACAGAACTTCTTGTTGAATATTGTTTTGATAGCAAAAGAAAAGGCTTAACATTAAACAATGTCCTTTTTTAGATTGTATGAAAGTTTCTTCGAACTTCATTCATAACACGTTCATAATCACACAAAACAACAGATAAAAAAATTGTTTTCGATGCCTCCCAAAAAAGTTAATTAACAATCCAAACAATTATATTTTAATTTCGGATTACTCAAAGCTTTGATTTCGAGTTCTAGTACATTCATATGCTTATAAATTTTTCCGAATTATAAAATCGAATGTTTCGATTAATATTAAAAAGAAAGCCTTTCTGCTGTGCAAAAGGAAAAAAAAAACACACACACACACAATTATGTTTTGAAAACAAATAACAGTTTTAAATTAGGAGCCCAGTTTTCAGGAATTAAAGAAAAAAAAATAAAACGAAAGTAAACAATTAAGAACTAATAAACTCGAGGAAAATTTTTATTTTTCAAAATAGAAAAGATCTTTTTACAAACAGGTCTTTAGGTCATTAAATGTTTTTAAAATAAATATTCCAGGAACTCACTTATGTATTTTGTTTCAGACTTTCAATTGTTTTTTTTTAACATGAAACTTTTAAGTCATTTGTAAACTTTTCTTTGAATTTTGAATGCTGTAACTTGAACTCAGTGTTTCTACATAATGCAATAAGAGAAAGACTTAAATTTCACTGCAATAGATTTGCTGTTTTGTTGAGAAAAACTTCATTAACACGTTGACTGCCAAGCTACGAGATAATTCGTACACTAAAAAACAGATGTTGTTTTTACAGTATAATACAGTTAATTTTACAGTAATGAACTGTTAAGTTGCTAATTTTAGAGTAGTAGACTAAAATTGCTAGTTTACAGTAACAAACTGTAAAATTACTAGTTTCACAGTTTATTACTGTGCATTTTAGTTTTAAACTGGAACATCTGCTGCCAGTATTATACTGTTGTTTTTACAGTGTAATGCAGCTAATTTTATGGTAATATTGCTAATTTTACACTAATAAATTAAAATTGTTAGTTTTACAGTGATAAACTGTAAAATAGCTAGTTTTACAGTTTATTACTGTGCTTTCACAGTTTTGAATTGGAACCTCAGCTGCCAGGATTATATTGTAAAAACAACAGCTTTTTTTTTGCAGTGTATTATGTCATTTTAGCTGAAAGACTCGACTTTGAGGTATCTCGTTGGGGACTGATTTGCCATTTTCGTGTAATTTGTGTTACGAAAAAAAAATGTGTTACAGATTTGTGTTTGTTCGTACAAGTTCTATGTTACTGACATTAGTAATTGGCTTCATTAGGGCGACCAGTATCGGCCATCTTGTCTGGTGGGCAGAGAAGTCTGATTGCTCATGGGAAGGTTTCGGGCTCGAATTCCAGCTCGGGCACGGGTTCACTTTCTCTATCCTTTAAAGGATGTATTTAAGATTTCATTCAATGACTTCTTACCGTGGAACGACACTAATAATTAAAAAAGTTCAAATGAGTTTTAATTGAAAGAGCATTTTGGCATATGTTTTTCAAAAATTACGTGCCCTCGTCCATCCGCTATCGAGATATTATGGTCTTAAAATCCTGCGAAATTTTAAGAAACGCGCCATTTAAAAGACTTGACGAGAAATTGATCACGCTATTTCACCGTCTGCATGTGCAGGTTTTTTATCTACAAATCGTGTAAAAGAAATTGAGAGCACTATACGATTCCACTGTCAGGATGTAATAGGACAATACTCTGCAAAGCGCATGAAAGCTGTCTTCCATAGATACCTGAAACTCGCTACATTTGGTGACTTTCTTTAAAACTTCCGCAAACTTTTTGACCACAGATTTTAATAACGGGGTCAAGAAGGAAAAAATGCAGGCTTCCAGAAACGTGTTTAACAAAGCTCTTTTGAATTCTACTCCTCTAATTTTCATTACACTATCACATGGTTTCTTGGGGAGATCAACAGATGGTTTTGTGTCGAAGAGACCAAGCACCATTAATTACTTCGTGAGAAGGAGTTTGCTGTTCGATTTCCAATACTATGCGGAAATATAACTGCACAATTGCTTTTTTAAAAAGAAGTCGTAATATGATTGAACGGTGACTGTGCCCATCGAAAATCGATGTTAAAGATTAACTGCGTGCCATGTTTATTGGATTGTCGACTACAGTTCTCGTGAAAGACACTCCCTACTTGAGCTTTTTGAGAGAATTCAAACTTTTCTGAGAGGAGTAACTGGGAGAGAAAACTCTCGGAGTTTACTTAATAAATTACCTAACTCATGGCAGGGGAATGTGGGGCTAAGGAAAGTTCAGCCGATTCCGCTTGTAAGAATATCTGCTAAAGGTTTATCCCGCTTAATATAACCCGCATTGGTGAACTAAACGGTTGTAATTAGGGCTGCGACATCGATGTCGATGTTTTGGAAACATCGATGTTTTTGCGAAAACATCGTTTTTACCATCGATGTTAGAGGGTCGATGTTTTCACAACATCGATGTTTTGAGTTCGATGTTTTTTTCGATGTCGATGTTTTATAATCCAGCAAAAAATGCTTGATAAAAATATGCGATATGCTGACGCATTAAGAAGTTTTCATTCTTAATCAGAAGTTTCAGTATTAATCTCATTAGAAATTATTTTCTATGATTATTGTCGATGTTTTGCTCTCGATGTTTCTAAAACATTTCTAATTTGCTTTCGCCATTTTCTTTTAAATTTTACTTATTTCATCAGTGTTCTTTATGTGAATGTTTTACATTTCAGCAAAAAAAAAAAAAAAAAAAAAAATCATCAAGATATGCGGCCAAAAGTTACATTGTCAATCCGCTGTTACACTATAAATCTCATTAGAAGACGTTTTTGATAGTTACCATCGATGTTTTAAGATCGATGTCTTTTAATGATCACTGTTTCGCGTTCGATGTTTTTTTTCTTTCGATGTCTGTATGTCTGTTTTACACTTCAGCAAAAAGCAATAAAAATATGCAACAAAAAAGATTCATCTTTAACAGTTGTAATATCTATCGTATTGAAATAGTTTTTTTTTAATTTCTACCGATTTACGGTCAACGATTTTTAAATATCGTTTTTTTTTGTTTTGCTTTAGAAATTTTTTCCGATGACGGTGTTTTACATTTCAACAAAAAAAGTTTCATAAAAATATGCTATAAATAAAAGTTATACAGTTAATCAACATTTGCAGTATCTATCTCACTAAAAAAGTTTTCTATAATTGACATCGATATTATACGGTTGATGTTTTTCAGAAGACAGAAAAATAAATCCAATTGAGTGATATAAAGAGGCGCAATGTATTGGGGAGTTACTGTATTACTGTACATTTAAATGTGTAAGTAATTTTTATAAAAAAGATAGATGTTTTAAAACATCGATGTTTTTTGGTCGATGTATCAATACCATCGATGTCTTAATTTCGAAACATCGATGTCTTGAAACATCGATGCTTTGTCGTCGATGTCGCACCCCTAGCTGTAATGTACTATTTTATCCCAGATAATGGAATGTCTAGCTTATGGGAACAGTTTTTTTGGGGCAAAACGACTATTCTATAAGCGGGTTCGACTGTAGTTGAGATAACTAAACACTTTCAAAAAAAAATGACATCAGTTTTGAAAATTCTCGTACATAAAGAAAGAGCAATGTAGTTTTTAGTGACATTTGCATTAAAGTTTTATTTTTAATTTTTGCAATAAATTTGTACCCGAAATACATATGTATATAAAAAAATACTTTTCCCATATATGAGGCAACAAAGCGATAAAAAAGTATAGTTCTAAAAAAAATATTCTAGTTTATTATTACGAACCTCGTTAAATCGAACTCCAAGGAACCTGTAAAATTAATTCGTGTTAACCGTAGTTCGCCTTTTCTGACCAATAATGAAGAAATGATAAACCTGTAGACGGGAATAGGAAACTTAATGCAGTAGTTTGTCTCAAGCGCGTTTGACTTTACAAGGATTGATTGCATTCTTTTTTAAAATCAAAAACCGAATCAATGAACAAAATAATTCATTAACATAGGAGAAAAATAAATGAGGGAATTAAATAGTGAATGAATAAGAAAGTGAAACGCAAACAAGTTAATCAATGAAGGAATGTTAATGAAAGAATTAATTCATGAATACGAAAGTGATTAAATAAATAAATTTATAAGTAAACGAAGTGAACTATTTCATTTTTATTAACTTCCAGTTTTTTGGCACTTTTAGCCTCTATAAGAGAATATTTGTCTCCGATTCCGTAGCTTCCTATTCTAGACTGATTAGTGCACAATAAGAACGAAACTATATGGATGGAAATTGAGTTGGCGGTAAATTGCATGAATCATTGCATGCCTTAGCCCTGGCTTAAGCTTGGTGATCTACTGAATAATATTTTATTTTGTCCTGCGTGCGCTTGACCAATTGTATTACACGTTTATAATCAAAACATGCTTAATACTAACCAAATAAGTGATGCACTGAACATCCGTACCTATGAATAATTGCTTAAAATGGAATTACAAAAGCTTTATCATTTTATAATTAAAAATTATTTTTGATAAGTCCAAAATATTCTAGCATATGTGTCACATTTTAACAATGATTTGTATTATCATACATACTTTGATATTTTAGAGTTATCATTTTTTTAAAAACTGGAATTGACTGTAAGTTTAAGAATATAGTTGAAATCTTGCTAAATAGGTAGCGCTGCAAATTATGGAAATATTTCACCATTTTCCTTGTCCCGCTATTTCACTTTACCCCATATTCCCCTATGATGCTAATGGAAACAGGGTATGGGTAAACATTGCTTAGAGAAGCACTTGCGGGAAAAAAAAAAGATTTCTCCGAAAATATTCTTAGTGCTGAGTACTTTGTTGTTTGGACACATTTATAAAATTGGGTAGGAAGAGGGATATTCAAAATTCTGATACCAGCTTGACATCAAGAAAAAAGTAGAGTTCAATGAAAGAAGTAAAAAGGAAAAAAAGAAAGAGCCCACTGGCTGTCTTTGAAGTCTGAAAGCTAAATAAGAAATTAGTGTTTGTTCTTCTTAAAATAAATAAAAGAATTAGCAAAAAAATGGACTATAATAAAATAGTAAGTTAGAAAGATGTGTACAGTAGAAAGTTTATCTTATTATTCCTTTGAAGCAGAAAAACATTTCGTGAATTTTGCATTGCAAGTACGTACCAAACAACCTTTTTAGAAAATATGGGCGATTCTGTTACTTTGTTGAATAAAAATGTTAAGATTTTGAAGTTAAACTTTTTCATTTTTTGGTGCTTATTCATCTATTTTACGCTAAAAATAAAAGATTGAGGAGATTTTGCTACAACTTCAGAGCATCAAGAATGAGAAACAAATTTCTAATTTTTCATTCCACAGTACTGAGTTTTTTATCAAAGGTACTGGCATAAAATAAATTTGGCAGACATTCTTTAGGAAAATTATTGAATTTATTCATGAGTTCTATTACAGCATTTTAAAACTCTTTTATACTGATAATTTAACCTATTAAAATCGAATAATATACAATTAGGGTGAGTTCTGGTAAGTGCGTACCCTTTTTTTCAAAGTTCATGTTCTCAAGGATGCTGCTCTGTTGAAAAATCTTGTACACTCACAATTTTTTTTTAGTTTTCTTTCCAGATCCTTTACTAAGATTTTCAAGCATGTACTATGTCAAATAAACCATAAACATAGGTTTTGTGACCTGGTTTATGACACCTATTCTAAGGTACGTACTTTCCCTACCTAGCGGGGTAAGTGCGTCCACCTTAAATTATGTGAATATGAACAGGAAAAAAACTTCTGGCACATGTTAAATATGTTAGGTAGTTGCCTTGGGATAATTCCTAATACTAAAGATCAGCACTTGCTTGCATGGATGAAACGCAATCAGTGATATCCCACGTATCTTGCGAACAACTGTGATTTGAAGATTGAGATTGTTGTGTTTGTGATTCTTCCTTTGTCCTTTTAATAAGACCAAGTGAGCAAATTAAGTTGTTTTTATTTAGTAATAATCGCTTATAGTCTACATAGTTTATTTTAGTTCAATACATCAATCAGTCTGTGTTTAAGCCAGGGTTCGCACTTACCCCTTCTTAAATGTAAGATGAGACATGTGTGTCCAATAGCGTTGCTGTAAGTGCGTACCCCTGTGATTTTCTTTCATTCTATTTATATGGTAGATCGTTATGTGACCTGAGTGAACAATTCGTTTTTTTTTTCGAATACATACGGTTTTAAAATATTTTTCTTATTAGAATCAGCAAGCATAACGAAAAAACACAAAATAAAGATCAAAAAAAAAAAGAAAAGAAAAGAATTGATCATAATATGATACTTGTATTTTTTTTCTTGTACATTGAAATAGTTTTTCATAAGGTGTTCTTAATTTTCTTAACTAAAATTTATTCATTACTCCACCTTCGTTTTTTGAATCAGTTGGTTCCTTATTCAGTGTTTCATTTAATTTCATTGCTTCATTTGTCATTCTGGTTTAAATTAAGTATAGCTTATGATTGCTATTTTCAACGAAAAATTTACTAACTGATATCTAAAAGCCAATATATTTCAGAGGTAATGAATAAAATTGAAATCTTATGCCGCATTCAATGTAAATATAAATACTTGATGGAAATGACATCGGAATTATAATCGGCTTATAAAAGAGTTATAAGCAAAATTAAAGGTGAATTTCGAGAGTCGGATTTTCCACGTCATGGTACACACTTGCCTCATCATAATGGTACGCACTTGCTCCGCATAATAGTACGCATATGCCTCATGATAGTGATACGCATTTGCCCCATCATAATGGTACGCACTTACCCCCACCTTACTTTAAAGAAAGGGAAAGTGCGTACCGTCATATACACAAATTTTAGTTAGAGTATTTGATCAAAATACCTCATGTATGTTATTAGTAGATATTACTCAAAAGAAATAACTTGCATTTCTTGACTTCAATTGCTTGGTATGACTACAAGAGAAACTAAAACAAAACCTTCTCAATCTTTACTTTAGAGTTTTTTTGAAGACATTTAAGTTGTCTCTGATTGCGTTTCGGTCTATTGAATCCAGGTCTGAATTCTACCTATTGAAATTATCATTAGACAGTTGTCTAACATAGTCGATGGGTTGCAGAAGCCATTTCAGAACAGTGTTCATATAATTCCCAGTGGACGCACTTACCCCGTGGACGCACTTACCAGAACTCACCCTATAACAATTAACTCTGTAATGTATAGCAACTACTAGTCGATAATACCCTAACTCAGTGGTTCCTAAAGTCCAGATCTCAGCGAACCCCCTCTTAAATATTTACTAAATGCACATCTGTGCTGCGATATTATTTCATTTTCTGCGAAGTTATCTTTAGCAACATATTTTTCAAGGCATTTTAAATATTAGTTAATTTTGGCGATGAATTATCTGATTTTTCTGTTTTTCTATCAAACTTTTGTTTATTTTTCTGGCTGTATCATTCATAGAATAATCAATATTACTCTAAGAATGATACAGCCAATCAAGTGTACACACAGATTTTTGTTAGAACAATCGAAGCAACTTCATAAATTGAATAAAATACAGGTTCGTTGTAGTTTACTCCAAGTATATTTGATGCACTTTCATCTTGCTGATAAAAGGCTTAAAATTGCTTAGTAATATTGAATCAATGTGTGTCAAGACACGTGTTTCGGTGCTACAAGGAACCTCTTTTTCAATGCAATGAAGTGTGAGCTTTAGGATGAAAAACCATCCGAAAAAAGCCTAGTTTGCTATTCGTCTTCTGTTACGCATTCAATGTATACAAATTTAATACAATCTCGCAAAATCACCAACAAAGAATCAAAGTTTGATATTATTTGATTTGCAAATAAATAAATAATTCCTTAATACTAGAGAAAACCAAATGAGTGAGTAAGAAAATAAATAATTGGACTCGGTCTTTCAGACTCGTTCGCTCATGAGCCACACATCCCTACTTGTAATCATTAACTAATAAATGCCAGATTTGCCTCTATGGTATTTCATTCATAAAACATGCTATTTAATCATATTACAAGTTATTAGATTGGTTCTTATTAAGTGATTATATTTTCTTCACTTGAGAAAAAGCCTTCAGAACACAAACAAATTAAAATATCTGTGTTAAGTCTGAGGCGTGTATGAGTTAGTAGAGATAACAAGGTATTCTATTTACTAAGCATTAGTAAGCTTTCACAGAAATGTGGCTGCAGTGATTGTCCGAATTCAGTAAAATAGGATTTTTAATTCTGGAACTTTGTATTTTTGTCAAATTGTCCGATCATGAAATAAATTTTATCTTTCCATTAAATCCTTACAGCATCTATGAACTGCTCCTATTGGACCTTCATGTTGACGCTGAATATACATTATCAAGCTTGGAGATATAAACTTTGGAAGAGAGATCCGTTGTGAAGCCAAACTGTTGCTTAAAGGGATTACGTTTAACGGTTTTTGAAAACGTATGCTATACATCAATTATTAGCTCAATTATTTAAACGCATAAAAGCCGATATTAAAATATTAGTGCTTGTACCATCTATATATCTTTGAAATTGTTACTGTGCAAAATGACACAAAGATTGCGCAGAATTATCCGCCAAGACAGTGAGCTTCATATGCTGGGATGCTGTGTTTCAAACGTTTTTGAGTCGAATACATTTGCGATTAATACTCAAGATCAATCACACAACGCCAATACTAAGTGCAACAAAAGAAATAAACTTAAAAAAATAATTTCACTTTAACAAGAAGATTGTTTTTAGAAACGACGGGTGCAAATATTATCACACATCCAGTCAAAACAGACAAGCGCAACGTCGTTATTGTCGTCTTTACAGCAGGTTTTCAAGCATCTCTACTAGGGGTGCGACATCGAAGGCAAAACATCGATGGTTCAAGACATCGATGTTTCAAAATTAAGACATCGATGGTATTGATACATCGACTAATAAACATCGATGTTTTCAAACATCGATGTTTCAAACATCGATCTTTTTCTATAAAAATTATTCACACATTCAAATGTACAGTAATACAGTAACTTCCCAATACATTGCGCCTCTTTATATCACTCCATTAGATTTATCTTTTATCTCCTGAAGAAAAAAAACCGTATGATATCGATGTCAATTATCGAAAACTTTTTAGTGAGATAGATACTGCAACTGTTAATTAACTGTATAACTTTTATTTGTCGCATATTTTTATGAAACTTTTTTTGTTGAAATTAAAAACACCGTTATCGAAAACAATTTCTAAAGCAAAACAAAAACAACGATGTTTAAAAGCTGTTGATAGGTAAATCATAGGTAGTAAGTCAAAAAAAAAAAAAAAACTATATTTCAATACAATAGGTATTGCAACTGTTAAAGATGAATCTTTTTCAGTGTATATTTTTATTGCTTTTTGCTGATGTGTAAAACAGACATCGAAAGAAAAAAAACATGGAACGCGAAACCGTGATCATTAAAAGACATCGACCTTAAAACATCGGTAGTAACTATAAAAACATCTTCGAGACTGATAGTGTAACGGTTGATTAACGATATAACTTTTAGCCGCATATCTTGATGATTTTTTTTTTGCTGAAATATAACACATTCACATAAAGAATAATATAAAATAAATTAAATTACAAAATAATGGCGAAAGCAAATTAGAAAGGTTTTAGAGACATCGAGAGTAAAACATCGATAATAATCATAGAAAATGTTTTCTAATAAGATCAATACTGAAACTTCTGAAAAAGGATGAAAATTTCTTAATACGTCTGCGTATCGCATATTTTTATCAAGCACATTTGCTGGATTATAAAACATCGACATCGAAAAAAACATCGAACCCAAAACATCGATGTTGGGAAAATATCGACTTTCAAACATCGATGGTAAAAACATCGATGTTTTAACAAAAACACCGATGTTACCAAAACATCGACATCGATGTCGCAGCCCTAATCCCCACAAATGGCAGTAACGTAGACACGACAATGTGTATTATATGAGCACGGAAACACAAATTCGCAGAATTACCCTCATTTGCAAAATGTGGGTACTTCTCATTATTCAGAAATATATTTTTTTCTGAAAGAGCACGATGAAAAACATAGAAGAAATTACTTTTCCATTAATTTTGACTCACTTTCATTCACTTTCTTTCTTAAAAAATAATTTTTAATGACGCTCAGTTGCTGTTTAATTTTCGCTACTAACGTCATAACCGGCTAAAACCAAGTGTGGTCGCTAGTTGGTATTCTAATTTCACATTAGCTACCAGTTTTTTTCGGCTCTCTTTGCTCTATAACAGGATTTTTGCCTCCAACTCGGCTACTTTCGTATTTCATGCTGATGAGTGCATAATAAGCCCGAAATTGCAGTCCATGGATCGAAATAGCCGAGTTGGCGCTATATCGCAAGGCAACTTTATTGACGAACCGCCATTTTTGATCGGATTTATCTTTCTCTCAGAGCTAGGGCTATCAGAGAACCAAAATGGCTGATGCACCGGCTAGGTTTTACACCAAAGTGTCTCCACTGGTTAATTCATATCAGGCCACGCTTTGTTTTAGAAATCGGATATTGTAAAAAAATTATAAAACATTAACTGTTGGACAATTGAAAATATTTTCTGGCCCCATGTTTTTTTTTTGCTTATTCTATCTTTTGGCTGAAGGAAATACCCCCATTATCCTTTCCCCTAGCAAGATTATTAGATTTATTCTTACATACATAATGATTTCTGCATTTTTTAATAGTTAAAAGTTTTTTTCACAGTTTTTTTTATATTTTGTTTTTGAGTTTGGAATCATATCAAAAGCAATGAAACCTTTTGTCAAATGTACTCGAATGTACAGTATAACTTTCTCTTCTCAGTAAAATTATATTTCAACGTTTACAAATAGTAGCTACAAAGAGTGTCTGATGCTGCTTAAAACACATGTCAAGAGTCTTTACTTCAAAGGAAGTTTTTAAAGGACAACCAATAATAGTATCCCAGGCAATTTTACATGAAAACATGTAAAAGGTTTTCTGCGAAAGAAATTAGGGACAAGTTGAACTTTTCCAGCTGTTAGTAGATAATGAGAGAAATTTTTCTTCAAAATAATTCCTTCACCCGCTTTTGCTTTCCCCCACGCCTACGTTTAAATTCATTTTGCTTCATTTTTGGTTACGATCTGGTACTATTTCTTCTAAATTCGAAAACTTTATACCATGTTACTTTAAAAAATATGCTCTTTAAAACGAGTACTTTAACTTTTCAGGAAACATGCCATTCGTTTAGTAAATTGCTATATTATGAGAAATTTTTTTATTGAAATTTGTAATTTTATTGCTTTTGAGGGAAAACACTTTTTTTTCGAAAATATATAAAAATATGATCGTAAAAAAACAGTCGAAAACTTTTTGTAACAAAATGAGTAAAAAGAGACATGGTGTATAAAATTACAGGAAAAAACATTTAAAATGAGTTAAAAACTCAGCAAGTAGCTATTTCGAGACTATCAAATACATAAAGCAGTAAGTAACCGCCCCTAAGCCAGGGCTACGACAGAAACATGCAACACGCCACCAAGTCATTCATTCCATCCATAGACTACAGTTTCGTGCGTTTTGGCGCCCATCAGCATGGAATAAGCGGTTACTTACTGCTCTATAGCCGAGCTTTGCCTCATAATTTACGAGTTGTACCGTACCAATGTGTTCTAATTTCACATTTGCTACCAGTTTTTTTTGTCTCTCTTTTTTGCTGTATAAGAGGATTTCTGCACCCAGCTCGTTTAACCCTTTTTGAGGCGGTGGTAAATATCTTACCACCACGCTAGAACTTAAAACGCACTAGAAACGCACAAAAGTTTTATGTATAACATGTAATGCTCCATGCTTCATGTTGTTCCATCAGACAAACTAAAAGTATTTTTGGTGATTTACATTGTATTTAGTTTTTCTATCACTTATTTCATGCGTAACTAAAAAATGTATAATTCGAAATCACTAATGACGAATAGTTTTGCGAGGAATGCACATTTACTTGTGAAATTATTTGTAATTTACATTTATTCTATTAAATAAATCAGTGAAATGTCATTGCTTGTAATGGACGGTGGTTAACTTTACTGATCCCTGTTAAAAACAGAAGCCACAACAACAAAATTAAAAACAAATACATTTTTTGGTCATAAATGAGCTTTATTTTTCTAATTATAATGCAAAATGTGAATTTGGGAGAAAAACGGCTTGTGCCCGTTCAAAGCTTAATTCCTGTTCCATGCTGACGAGTGCCAAAAAGAACGAAACTGTTGTCCATGGATAGAATAAACGAGTTGGTGGTGTTTTGCATGTCAAATACACATTTGATAGCATCAATTGTCTTACCTTCAAGGGTCAATAATAACCTAATGTATTCTGCAAGCATTGTATTTCTTTTTAAAAAAGTAACAAAATTATTAGGGCGAATGGAAAATAATGTCATTTTTTTTTCACACAAATCAATTGTGTACAGCTTTTATTTTAAATCGATGATGTAATCATCCTCGTCATGAAGGGCTTTTTGCCATTTAGTAGTAATTTTAAATCCCGGAAAGATAAAAAAAAAAAAATTTTGGAGCAAAATATTTTGAAATGGCATCTTGAATGCAAGCCAAATTTTCAAGCTTTTTTTTTCATATATGTATCACAATAAAAGGAAATCAGGTGCTGCAATATCAGGTGAATTCTATGAGCGAGGCAATCTGATTTCTCTTTCTTCCAATTGCTGAAACACTTTCCATTGCATAAAATTTTGAAAATTTGTTTCTATCCAAGATGCCATTTCAAGATTTCCGGGATTTAAAATTTACTATATCCTGTGTAACGAGAGCTGGCGGCTCAAAGTAAAATTTATCCCCACTCTCCGCACTTTTCCCCTGATGGTTATCATAGTTACGGCGCAATGCACTTTCCCCCCATTTAGCTTCTGCGACAATGGTTAAATACAAACGGTTAAAATTGCTTTGTGTTAAAACGATTATTTTATTAAAAAATTACGTTAATAAAGCACAACATTTTCAGATATTTTTGCTGTATTAAGTTAGAAAACGTTGAGAAATAACTGAGACATGAGGATATAAATAAAAGCGTAAGCCTGATTCGATAAACATAAAATCAATGAAATGCCCCAACAGCAGTGCATAAAAAAAAAGAGTGGAGCTGTTTTCTTTTGTACGGTTTCCATGGAGACGACGCAAATTTTTTAAACTTGATACGCCTATTTTAAAGTAACCGAGTACAGGAGTAGGCAAAAGGTCCTTGATAATGAGGATAATTACCATAGTTGATTTATAATAAAACTGTTAACAATTGATTTGCTAGAAAAAATGACATTACTTACCGGTTCCCTTAATATATTTTTTTTTTCACGATGAATATATTTTGAGGGATTTTTAATTTTAGGGGAACTAATTTTGAACGTGCTTTGTTGATTATTAAAAGAAAGAGCATGAACACTGGAAAATCTCTCGCGAAAATATCCGTAAGGGAAAAAATAATTAAAGGTAACAAAAATAATTTAATTACTGCTTAAAAATTAGCGAATTTGAAATTTGCGCTAATGAGATTAGGGAATTATATGCCCGTTGGCCTGTCCCAGGAGAGAGGCGCATCATGTTGTTGGTGCCAAGCATTAGACTAAGAGGTTCTTTTAGTGAATGGTAAAACAAATGTTCAGTACTTATTTTTTGGGAAGCAAGTACTCGTGTGGTAGGAAAAATACACTCAGGAAGTTCACTCATTATCACAAAAGAAAAAAAAGAAAAAGATCTCCGTGAAAAGCATTTGCAGATAGTTTTTACAAAAAACTTCTTTTTCCAAAAAATAAATTTTTAACAAAGAATAAAAATGCAAATTTTGAATTTGTATCATGCGGTTCTTCCTCTATTAAAAAAAGTAATTATGTGTACATTTTTGGGACATGGGGCTCTTAGGAAGGAGTCCAATAATCTGGCTTACAAATAATAAAATGAATATCACAGAGTAAATAAAATAAGTAGAAATGTTAAAACAAACCACTGGATTTTTTTTATGATCTTTTAAATATTTTGGGGAAAAAACCCCATGATTTAATATTTAATTGATATCTTCTGTTCAAGTTATGAATAAAACATAAATTTGATTCATTATTTATTTCCCTCGCTTCTTGGTATCACTAATAACATGCGTAAAGGCAGGTTTACGCAACAGACTTAAACCAAAAATTCTTATTTGACGCTTAAATATTCAAACGGGAGAAAAAAATGAATGCATAAACTTAAATTTTAATAACTGATTTATAAGACCATAGCGTCTAAAATTTCCTGAAATGAAATATAAAAATTATAAAATTCATTAAAAAAATTCACGTAACGTATCGTGGTCTACCCTGTATTAAGAGCACACTGAATAGTTGGTTATTCTGTACTTATCGATTCCACGCGCAAAAAAAGCCAAGCAGAAATCGTTTGTTAGTTTTAATTTTTTTCATTCATCAAAAGATTGAATGGATAGATATTAAAACCAGACTGGCGAAAAATTCGTACAGCTTTCCTTTTGTTATCCCATTTTATCGTTTAAAAATTGAAAAAAAAAAAGAAGAAAAATCATATTAGTTTTTTATTATTACTGTTTCAACTAGTTCAGTGGTTGCTAAAGTCCAGGCCTCCGCGTATCCCCTCTTGAATATTTACTGACTTCACGGCCTTCCCCCCTCCTCTAGCTTAAAAAAAAAAAAAAAAAAAAAAAAAAAAAAAAAAAAAAAAAAACTTGATTTGATATTTAAATATTTTTTTTCCAAAATGTTTGCACGTTTGTTTCATGTACACAAAATTAATAAAAGTGTAGCGTGTTAACTTATTACGATTTCCCACATTGACTTTTAAAAGATAAGAGAACCTAACACTTTGTTTTAAATCAAAATAAAGCTAAATATCACTTGTTAAGTGCAATATTCAGCTTCAGGTCCGGCGCTTAGGTCAGGATATCAGAAAGTTCTATTCCGCATTGGTTTTTATTAAAGCAATGTCAAACATACCATCCGTAATATAATATGCCGTACGAGATATTATTTTAAGATTGTAAATATGAGTCAAAATCGAAGGTTCCAGGGCATTTGCTGCGCCCTGCTTGCTCGGAATCAAGAAAATTTTTAGTTTTTATAAATGCGTTTTGAATTAAAATATTGTTATTCGTCCTTCAATTTCAATTATTTTTTACGTTATAGCAGGCTAACACCGCGGACCCCCAGGGGTGCGCGGACCTTACTTTTGGAAACTCTGAACAAGTCTATTTGTATGTTTACGCTTTATACAAATATGCACAACTAGTACTTTCATGAACGGTTGTCGGAGACAGTTGCCCTTGGGTCTTCATGAGAGGACAACATACAATTTCACGTTAGAAATGGGAACTAGTTTTTTTCACTTGAATTAACTGCATATTTAACAAGAAGTTCTGTCAAGAACTAAACGAGCCTACTCTCCCGTACATCGACATCGGCATTCTAGCATCTAATCAATATTCTCTTGAATATCTGAAACTGAAAATTATGTCAAACATACCTTTATAGCACTTAAAGTTGATTTCTAAAAGCAAAATTTACCCCTCTCATCAGATAAAATGGACACGTAAAAAGTAAATAAACGAGTAAATAAAGTTTTGTCGCACCTTTTAAAGAATGTAACTGTTATAGTTCTTCCGTAGAAAAATTTCACAATCGTTTTCAAAAGAAAAAAAAATAAATAAAATAAAAGTAAAAAGAACATCAAAACACATTTTGTCAAAGAAAGAAAAAAAACCTCGTTCGTTAATAAAATGTCTCGAATTTTATTTTTAATCCGTTGCCAGTTGTTAAATATAAGTAAAGAATAAAATGCTCTAGTGAATGAACAATTTTTGTAATCAAAAAAAAATATCGTCTGCCAAAAAAAAAAAAATAAATAAATAAAAATAATAATAATTAATTAAACAAAAAAAAAATGAATAAATAAACAAAAAATCGTCTGCCCAGTCAGTCATTTTTTTCTGAGCCTGCATTTCCGCCATGTTTGCGGAGTCGGAGTCGGAATCAGAGGCCTCACAGAAGATTTTTCAGAAAAGTACTTAACATACATTTTTTATCAAAACCGTTTTCTTAGAAAGTTAGTTTGAAGGAAATCCGCCTTTAAGTTCAGAATCAACATTCAATTTAAATTTCCCAGTAGGCGCCCAGGTTAAAAATTTTTTTGAACGGTTCATCATTGAACGAAAAATGGTTCAAATTGAAAAGTGAAATATGAGAATGAGTCTCTGCGAGATCTTTCGAACAAAAAAAGTTTATTCAATTCAGACGGTTCACTTAAAAATTATTAGGTGGAGAAAGGTTTAGAAATCTTGAACGGTTCAATATTGAACGAAAAAATGTTCACATTGAAAATTTAAATACGGTAATGAAGTATCCTTGCCGAGATCTTTCGAATAAAAAAAAGTTTGTTCAAATCGAACTGTTCACTCAAAAGTTATTAGGGGTAAGAGCTTGTTTGAACGGTTCAATGTTGGACGAAAAATCGTTCAAATCGAAAATGTAGATACGGAAATGAAGTATTCTTGATAAGATCTTTCGAACAAAAAAAAAGTTTATTCAATTCGGACGGTTCACTTTAAAAGTTATTAGGTGGAGAAAGGTTGCTTGAACGGTTCAATGTTGAACCAAAAATGTTCAAATTTAAAATTTAAATACGGTAATAAAGTATCCTTGCCGAGATGCTTCGAAAAAAATAAAATTGTTTAAATCGGACTGTTTACTCAAAAGTTATTAGGGGTGACAGCTTGTTTGAACGGTTCAAAGTTGAACGAAAAATTGTTCAAATCGAAAATGTAGATACGGGAATGAAGTATCCTTGAAAAGATCTTTCGAACAAAAAAAAGTTTGTTCAAATCGGACTGTTCATTCAAAAGTTAGTATCGCGGGACCGGTTGTTTGAACGGCTCAAAATTGAACCAAAAATTGTTCAAATCAAAAAATCAAATATGGGAATGAGCTGTACTCGCCAAGATCTTTCCAACAAAAAAAAGTTTGTCCAAATCGGAATGTTTATTCAAAAGTTATTAGGGGGGGACAGACAGACCGACCGACAGACCGACCGACAGACCGACACACAAATTCCCCATCTCAATACCCTACTTTCAAATTTTTAATTTTTCGATATTCATTTTACCTCTTTATTTTTTTAACTTGGCGATATTTTTTGGACTTGGCGATATTTTTTTTAACTTGGCGATATTTTTCAGATGCATTAAGCTACTCTTAACACTTTTTTCGTCTTTCTTTTATTTTTAACGGGAAAGTAGGCTAAAAAGGAATAATAATTTAATTAATTATAGACATATAAGGAAGAAAATATTTGAAGGAAAAAAATCGTTCATCGCAACGGACAAATTGAATTAAAACATTGAAATAATGTTAATTTGTAAATTAGTTGTAAAAATAAATGTGATTTCTTTAGAGATTAAAGAAAAATTAACTTAATCATGAGGCAGAAATGAAAACCAAAAAATTAATTAATAAAGCAATGGAAATGTAAGTATATTTTCAAATCACATAAACTTAAGCATGAAATAGAAAAATGAAAGTGCTTATTTCTGGTAAAAATGCATATATGATATTTAACAAATGTTTCTGAAAGAGTAAACATACAAGTCATTTAAAAGAAAAGATTGGAATTTTAATTTCTAGCACATGAACAAAAATAAAAAATAGGGGCTAATAATTAATTGGTACAAGCGCAAAATGTCGCGGCCGAAATGTCGCGGGCCAAAATGTCGTGGCCAAAATGTCACGGCCGAAATGTCGCGGGCCAAAATGTCGTGGCTAAAATGTAGCCGGGAAAAAATGTCGCAGGCCAAAATGTCGCGAGCAAAAATGTCGTCGATCCAAAATATCGCGGGTAAAAATGTCGCCGGTCCAAAATGTCGCAGGTCTAAAATGTCGAGGGGAAAAAAGTCGCAGGTCCAAAATGTCCCCGGCCAAAAATGTCGCCGGCCCAAAATGTCGTCGGCCAAAAATGTCGCCGGTCCAAAATGTCGCGGGCCAAAATGTCGCGGGCCAAAATGTCGCCAGTCCAAATGTCGTCAGACAAAAATGTAGAGGGTCCGACACTTTGTCCCAAAAACTAAGACATACGAAAAGGCTTTTTATCACCAAACTAGCAAAAGATTGTTAATTGCTGTTGATGAACGTGTGCGTTAACAATAGCATGAACTAAAATTTTTGAAAAATACTATAAAAAATTTACCCTTTCGGCTTGTAACTGTTTCGAGCGTTTTCCAACAAACAAATAGTTTTCAAATAAGCGTACGTTATTTGCTTACAATATTTTATTTCACCGTGACTTGCTATCTACCAACTTTAACCCTTCACTGCACAATTTTTTATATTTTCATGAAAAAAATCATTTGTTACCTTTTAAATAGCCCTGAGTTCAGGAAAAATGAAGAAAAAAAATAATCTTAAAAATGTGCACCAAAAATGATGTTTTAATTGTTTGTTCTATATATGGCACGAAGCACATAGCATATGCTTTGTATACCGATAAGTGTAATAATCTACAATGTGTTTTGTGCCATAAGTGGTATAAACAAATTTTCCACTAGGTGTATTTAAACATTTTTAGAACAAAGGAAATATTGACTAAGCACACTTCTAACGGAAATGCAGAAACTCTTTCTTTCAAAAGCAAGAAGTGTAATACCTAGACTAGTGCAACTAACTAGTGCATAAAAATCACTCTAAACTGTTATAGCAATGTTTCAGAAGAGGCACAAAGCTCAGTTTAACTGCATTTAAAAATCATAGGAATATATGAGGGTTTATTTGGTTTGTGCCAGATCTGGCACACCGTGCAGTGAAGGGTTAAAACGGATAGATTAGCAGTCCAAGACAAGTTTAATTGATATCGAAAAGAAAATTTAAGAAAGAAGTTGAAGAACAATGAAATGAAAGAGACAGATATACAATGTTTGAAACTTGTTTTTGTTAAAATTTCTTACATGATGGAAAGCAAGTCTATATTATTTAATAATAGAGACGTTTTTATTTTTTTCTACTCTACTTATCGATGTTTTTTTGTCGATGTATCAATACCATCGATGTCCTTATTTTACAACATCGATGTCTTGAAACATTGATGTTTTGCCTTCGATGTTGCACCCCTAGTTCAAACGAAATCAAATAAAACATTGGCCTATAGGAAGCGTTCAGACGATACTCCACAGCATAGATAAAGCAAAGCAGTTGAACTTTTTATTTTTTATTGTGTGAGTGATTTATATCAAGAAGTAATGCAAGTATTCAGAAAATATTTTGGTTGTAGAATGGTCTTAAAGGGCGAGATGCTTATTCATTTCTGGCGTTAATCATTTCAGACATGGCACTGTACCTTCGTTACAATCAGTATTTAAATGTGGAGTTGAATATGATACCATTTTTCCTATTGACATTTCACCTGCCCTTCCACCACCCAGTTGTTACAAAGAAAGCAATAATTCCATGAACGAGCGTACCCTGTTCTGTTCTCCAATGCGTCCCTAATTTGATTTCAAATGTCCCCAACCTACTCTTAAAGAAAATGTTCTATAAGAAAACTGTCGGCGGCGTGGTGATTAAACGGTATTCCGTTTTTGCAAAAGGGGAAAAAAAAGCCTTTACAGCAAATTTATTTGTTTAATTTCTTTGTGTGATAAAAAAAGAAAGAATCCTAAATATAGTTTAAAAAAACTAAAAAATACGCTTTTAGAGTAAATCAAATTCAAAAGAAGATTTTCAAAACTGTTAAATATTCGCAAAGTTTGCTTGCACTTATAATATGCATTTTGTGGACGATCGATGCCGAATTCAGAATTAATAGCAAATGCACTTATTATACATCAACATGCAATATAGTTTAGCCTTTAGTATTAATAATGGTAGTATTAATATATATTACTTTTACGTTTGTTAAGAACGCGAATTTTATCTTTTATTCGGAGTTACATGCATACATACAAACAAGCAAACAAACCCACATGTGAAACTAATAGAGCCATATTAAAAAAGAAGAAATTTAGCGTCCCTGGGCCCTAAGTACAGCCCCGGAAAAACTATATCAGTACTTCGGTAATGAAATAATTTAAGCTTTGGAAGAAATCAATTTAGGTACATTTTTGTTAATAAATTAAGCTTATTTCCTAAACTGCTACGTTTAAAAAAAGTTACTAAACAGGTGTGTTTATCACACCGTGATAAGCTTATTAGTAAAATTGAGCTACATAATTAAGCTGCATTGAATTTGTGAATACTGGCTACATTAAATCTGTACTATGCACTTAGCGTCATTTTGGAACGGCTATATTTTGGACTGGTGACATTTTGGACCGGCGGCATTTCGGACCGGCGACATTTTGGGCCGGCGACATTTTTGACCGGCGACATTTTGAACCGGCGACATTTTTGACCGGCGACATTTTTGACCGGCGACATTTTGGCTCAGCGACATTTTTGACCAGCTACGTTCTTGACCGGCGACATTTTGGCTCGGCGACATTTTTGACCTGCGACATTTTGGGCCGGCGATATTTTGGGCCGGCGATATTTTTGGACCGGCGACATTTTGACTCGGCGACATTTTGGCCGCGACATTTTGACCCCAAACCAATTAACTATACCTTTATTTTTAAAACGGAATGTTAAGACGTAGGGTTTTAGAAAAAAAAAGTTATAATTAATAATCAAATGATTTCTCTGCATACATAAGGATAGGCGTGGAATATAATTACTTGAAAGAAAGGTCGAAGTATTAGGTAACGTGATTAAAAATTAATTATGGATGCCTTATAATTACAAAATAAGTTAAAGTTTTTGTTCCGAAACTCCTGCTGTATCCGAAAATGTATGAGCGAAACCGGAGAAGTGCTCCGGGTCGTTTTGTGAAAACTTCATGCGCAATGGAAGAAATGTTTCGCTGGAAACATGTTATTAAATTTTCAAAAGGAGAACAAAACAAATATTTAACAGTTAAAGTTCGCTTTTCTTCAGTATATATCTCAGTCTTGTAATTTGTTCCATCATCCAGCTTATTTAAATTAAAATTTAATGAATTGAATTTCTGTAATATATGTTACTTGCTTTTTAAGGAACCTGACTTCTTTGCTTCATTTCTGTGTCTACTTACAATTTTTGCAGGGTTTTTTTTTAAGGAAAATTAGATGCAAGACTGCGAATGAATAAAAATATTTTCGATTAAACTGTAACTGCCCTGATAGCACAGTGACCAAAATGTGACGCTTTTGTGACCCGTGACGCTCGTCACAAGCGCAGTCGCAACCACGTCACCGCGACTTACGAATGTCCGACCGCGGTGACGTCACAATGCGACTTTACAGTGACGGCGCATGACGACCCAATTGCAACCGAGGTCACCTAGTGACGGTTTGGCGACCTCACATCGCAGTCACAGCGACCGATGTGACCAGTCAGTGACCTGTGTGTGAAGTTGCGGCGGCGTCACAGTGCGACTTCACAGTGACGGCGCCCGACGACCTGTCATAAAATATTTTTTTTAATTTTGAAAAAAATAAAAGAGTCTTTTACTGACATCAGAAATCACTGATATAAGAACCTGGATTGAATCAACATACTTTCCGCCAACCGTTACGCTGCGAAACCCATTGTCCCACGCCTGGAATCGAACCCGGGTCGTCTGGATGCAAGCCAAGAATTCTAACCACTATACTAGACGAGAGTTACAAGAGGAAACTCAAAAAGTAAAGAGCTGCTGAAGGTCACATTGTGGTCACAAAGTGAGTCACATCCACGTCGATGTGACAGTTTTAAGTCACAATGCGACTTTACCACGACGTCAGAGAAAAGTCCCACTTGCGTCTTCAGGCGTTGCTAATGCAATGCTTTTGTGACCCTCGCATGCGTCACAAGTGAAGTCGCAACCAAGTTACATACGAATGTCAGCAACGGCGACTTCACAATGCGACTTTACAGTGACAACGCCTGACGACCGAATTGCAACCTAGGTCTCCCAGTGACGGTTTAGCGACCTCACATCACAGTCACAGCGACCGATGCGACCAGTCAGTGACGTACGCGTGAAGTCGCGGCAGCGTCACAGTGCGACTTCACAGTGACGGCACCTGAGGACTTCTCCGCCTTGTGACTTCTCCGCGAGCTGACACTCGTAAGTTGCTGCCACATCTTTGCGACTTCGCTTGTGAGGTATCACAAAAGCGTCTTATTTTGGTCACTGTGCAATTCGTAGTCACATCCCCGTTTGTTGCGACTTTTTTAAATCGCAATAATGCTTTGAAGAATTTCATTTAAAAGTCACAAATAAGGCGCAAAACCAGCACTAAGTGACATCGACTGCCTTCGTGCTACCAGGCGTCGTCACTGCAACATCGCACTTGTGATGTCGCCGCGAATTTTCATTCGTAAGTTGCAGCCACCTCTTTGGGACTTTACTTGTGACGTACCCGAGTCACAAAAGCGTCTTATTTTTGTCACTGTGCTATTCATAATCATACCCCGTTTTCGCATCTGCTGTAAATCACTACAGGGCTTTACAGCGACGTCATTTAAAGGTCACAAGTAAGTAAAGAAATTTGATAGTGACAATGATGAGAAGCCGCATAACCGATACAAACTGATCGCATCACTATCAAAACGTCGCATCAAATACACAATTACACGACAACGGTTTCCGTGACTGTGTCATGTTGTCACGGAATAGTCACAAATTGTCCAAAATTGCATTGACGTTGTAAGGGCCGTCACTGCAATTTTGACGTCATCACGGATTGACATTCGCAAGTGGTTGTCACTTGGTCGCTTTTGTTACTGCTGTCTGTTAGAAAGTGATTGAGGCTCTTAAAAAATTTTTTTGACTGATTTTGTAACGTAAAATTATTAATTCGGTATTATTAATTCGGTCTTCAATCGGTAAAAAAATAGTTTAATGAAAATTCACATTAAGGTCACAATGTGACGTCTCCACAACATTACATTGTGACCGGTCACAATTCAGCTGTCACAGCGACGTTGTAGTGAAGTCACACGCAAATGTCGCAAACGAGTCACAATGTGACTGTTGTGCGTCGTCACAATTGAGTCACGGTGTGACTGTGACGCTTGTGACTCGCAGTGACGTCACTGTGACTTATCTGTGACACATTGTGCTATTAGGGTGTTTGTTGATAGAATGAAACTTAAATTATAAATTATTTGCATTGGTATTTTTATTTTGTTTTCTGCGTAGAATTCGTTTACGAGAATTGTATTTTCAAATATCGCAAGAAACAACAACATGTATTATCATTTCAACGTATGTAAAACTTTACCACTAAACAGCGTCGAAAATTATATCTAACTTATCTCCAGATCTAGTAAATGGGATGGAAGCTGTCGTCACGTACAGATTTTGGAAATAAAACATGCATAAAAAAGGATTTTCTAATTTAATCACTGCCCTGTTACACTTCATTGAACAAAAAATTTAACGTTAAAGCTGTGTTTAAAATTAACTTTCTAAAAAAGGAAAACTAATTTCATTTAAAATACAACTGTTTCTACAAAACAGCTAAAATACTACAGGGATTTTATTCTTACTTTTTTGTTGAGCAAGCTGACTATACGGCCCTAACAGATGGCTCAGGGTAACTGATTCTTTTTTTTTGGATTCATTAATTTAATTACGACGTCAGAAAAGTACTTTAATTTCAGCCAACTGAAAAGTTTATATCGAGAGAGAGTTCGAAGGATTTGAGCTTAAGGCAATATTGGTTAAAATAAAGTAATTTTTTTACGTATGAATTTTGAATTCCGTTAAATCAGGAACATATTAGCTATGTGCGTGTAAGTATCTTTTTACGTCAATAAATGTTGTGTGTACGTTTTTCTTTCAAATAGAATTTCCATTTCTAGTATTATTTGGTACTTATCAATATCGCACTGTCATACGCACATACGCGCAAGGGAACCCGAGGCGAGATGAAGAATATCGTATTTAACTTTTTAGAAAGTAGATTATTGGTTTATTCTTGAAGTGGTATGAAAATAAGTTGCTCTATACAAAATCATTTTCTAGAAACATTCGACAGGTAAAACATTATGATGCTTCTGTATT
>JAXGGA010015629.1:0-28680 GCA_038373865.1 Uloborus plumipes
TTTTTTTTTTTTCTGTTTTTTTTTGTAGTTAACTACAACTACTCTTTTCAAAATGTTGTTAACTACAACTACAGTACAGAACCTTTTATCCGGGAACCGGGAAACCAGAAAACCGGCAATTTTTTTAAATTTAAACTACGCATTTTTGGCATTTTTTAAAAAAGAGGTTTTTTTTAAATACCTAAAGGAATATGAGCGATTTTTTTATGAATATTATGTTAATCGCGAAAACCTTAGAAATTGTTTTGAAAAACAAACTAAAAGCTGAAATTGAAGGGTCACGCAGTGCAAAATTTCGAAAATAGTTTCTTGAATTAAAAAGTACACTCGTAAATAATACATTTTCCTATTTTATTTCAGCTGAAAACTAAAAAAAATTAATACTGTCGGCTCAGCTTAAACGAATACTGTCGGTCAAGAAGTATTATTCGATTAAGCGTGGTATTTGGTTTAGCAGGGATTTTTGACATTGTGTCTATGGGTCCGGTTCCGGGAAATTTTATTCGTAAAAGCGGGGTATTCGTTTATTCGTTACCGGATTAAGCGGGGCCGACAGTATTGTCATCTTCTAATGCAATTTTTTTTCGAATGACCATTAATTAAAGCCGTTCAGAGCGTAAGTGTCGACGCGAAAAGTGCTTGAAACTCCGGAAACCAGATTTGCTAATTATCTGGATAATTATTCGCGGAATTTAGAGGTCGTTAAACGCAAGACTGTAATAAGGCTGCAAGAAATTAAATCAAATTTCTATTCATATTACAGGGCTCTCACCAAGTCACTTTTTTCACTAAAAGTCACTTTTTTTTCCCATTGGTCACCAAAAGTCACTTTCAAAGGCCAAAAGTCACTTTTTGTCACTTTTTTGGGAAAAATATTGATTTTTTTCACTTTTTTGGTCACTTTTTATTTTTTTAAATCTGACCAAGTGACAAATATCCTTTGAACTTTTCTTTCGACCATCAAAATCGTCGCTTAGTACCGATACCGTACGAGGGCCTGGAGGAAGAAAATTCTTTTTCTCCCTGGATGACCCTATGGATGATGAAACCAAAAAAAAAAAACAACAGTTCTTTCATTCACCTGGCCAAATGTTCCGCGTTTTTACCGTTTTGGACCGATAAACTGCTGTCATTTTACGTACCATGGTTTTCTATAACTTTTCCAGTATTTTCTAGAATTTCTAATTTTTAGTTATAGCCAGGGACGTTATTTCAAATTTTTCCAGGGGGGGGGGGGCAAAGGGTCCAAACACAATGCAATTTCATCGGAAAACATAAAAAACCACGCCCACTTATATGTTAATACATTGATTTCTCAAAGTCAGGGGGTGGGGCAATTAACCCCCCTGCCCTCGCCCCTAAATGATGGGCCTGGTTTTAGCATTTGTTTTAAAGTTAATTCCAATGTAGAAATTTTCTTGAATTCCAGCTACATGTTTTTTTCCTTTTCTGATTAGTTCTTTGTTTAACCCATTAATGCCTAGTGTCCCTTTTTAGGGACGGTTCAAAAAGTGTTTGAATTGACCAAAAATGAACATTTCAACCAAATAATAGTGTTCAATTATTACTTTGGTATTGTTACAATTCAGTATTAACCCGGGAGAACGCGCGTCTCCGAGGCAAACGTTAGGACGCGCGGGGTCATAAAATGACCCCAAACCTTTGAATGAATCCAAAATCCCTTCCTATGCAGTTGAAAACTTTTATATTTGAATATTTTTTTCTTAAAACTATATTTCAGCACAATTACAGACATTGAAACCTATCATTTAGACAAAAATGTGCTACGCAAACTAACTTTCTTCCGCAATTCTGTTTAAAGGTATGGAACGTATATTTTTTACACAAAGCTCATATAAATTTTGCGGGTTATTACATTTTACATAATTTACTATATTTATAACAACTATCATTCTAGAATTGATGTTTAAAAAAAAAAACTGATAGATTTACATTTAAAATGTTTCAACCTTTAATCGAAAATAATTTATTTACTTGATTTAATTTTGTAGCCTCTTGTATTTTTATACTGCATGTATGAAGACAAACAAAATATTACTTTGATTGTTTTTATCATAATTTAAGTACTTTTTACACTGGTTAAATGAAAGGGAGATGATAATTTAATTGAATAAGTCTCTTTCATTCTATTTGCTCAATTTCTAAATAAGTATTATTTCGGTATCATTTTTCCCTCCAAAAAGGATTTTAGAAATGTATTTACTAATCAGCATAAAGAATACTTTCTATATGGTTGTTTCAAAGTACAAAATTATTTTAATTGAAAAAACAAGTGAGAAACTGACCGTATCAGGCAGGCGAAATAGTCGATCTGTCAAGCAAACGGAAGGACGCGCGGGGTCATAGAATGACCCCAGTAACTGACCAAACGTGTCTTGGCTGAATGCAAATGCCAGAAATACCTCCGAATTAGTAACAAAAGGTGAATGGGGGGTAGAAACTCAGCTACTGAGAAGAAAGGAGTGAACTGGTGTATAGTTTTCTTGAAATTGGAGTTAGAAAATTGCTTTGGGGTCATAAAATGACCCCGCGCGTCCTCCCGAGTTAACAGATTGCAACACATAACCATTGTTAAGTGTTCTGTAGCCGTGTAACCAGTATACAAAATACCTTTGGGAAAAAAATGTCAGGTTAATAATAGTTTGTTTAAATGTCTATCCCACTGTCGTAAAAGCATTTTCAGCTTTTGAGTGATGTGTTAGTTGAAAGTATGCTTACGGTATATTTTTCAAGAATTTAGCTTATAGTATGAAAAAAAACATGCATATATGTGCATGTAATTGGGCTGTTGCTTTCTTTTCATTGTCTGAGGACTATCTTAGTTTATAGAAACTTTTTGATTTTATTTAGTTATTTTATAGTCAAAAGATCCCCCCCCCCCCGCTTTAAAATATGTGATTTGACATGAATATGAAAAATATTTTAAATTGTCAAAGCTATTTGTAGTAAATCTACGGCCAGTTTTGAAAAATGTAATTCTTGAATGGTATTCTTATCTCTCATCTATATCATACCTGTTTCTCTTCAGAATTTTATTTTCAGTAGAATTTTGAAATAGATGCATTAGCAAAATAGTATTTTTTCGCTTTAGAAGTTTATCCTGCAGGACAAGCTATGATTTAAAACTATTGGTTTCCTGAATTTCACTTTTAGTATCCGGGAACGTTCTAAGTTAACTTATATTTGGAAATGTTTATATTATTCTTTGCAAATGCAATGCAACATTAATTTGGCTGATTGTTTTCAAACCGGCACATGCTCATGTGTGTGGCACATGCTCATTTATTATCTGAATATTTTCCATACTTTTCATTTTTTTTTTTTTTTTGTAATCAAGCGTTCTACAGAATATTTTACCTGCTGTCATAGATTCCAAGTTTAGTTAATGTTTTCTAAATTGTTAGTAGTCAGACACCCCTGGTATGTATGCTTGTGGCTGTTGTTGTGATAATGATAACTAGCTGTCGTGGCCGTCATGAAACTTTCTTCTATATCTATCTAATGAATTCCGTTTACAAAATAAAATACGTACTCGTCCGAATAATTGGAGACAGCTCCAATTTCCCAATTATCGTAATAACCCTGCAAATGCAGAATCAATGAGCGAAATTGGAAATCATTGCAAAAGCCTTGTTTAGATTAATTGCAAACATTTTATTTGTTTGTAAAAAGAAATTGGCAACAGTTAAAAATTTCAAATCATTGAAAGTTTTCAGCTGTTTTGATAATTAAATAGCGTGAAAGCGATTTTTTAATGAATTAATTTTTCGCATTGTTGACTAAGCGCAAAAATCACCCCACCTTCCCCCTGGGGCGATTGGCGCCAAAATTTAATCGATGCTTGCTTCCATATTGGGTTAGTGTCATTCCAAATTTCATTCAAATCGCAGCAATATTTCTCGAGATACAGTAGGTGCAATGACAAAATAAGCACTTTTGATTGCTCCACCCCTTTTGAGATATTGACACACAAATTGAATCAGCTCTTGTACTCAATAGGGTCTACCTATGGACCAATTTTCGTTTGATTCCACCGGTTACTTCCTTAGATATAGCAATCACCCCCGCGCAGAACACGTGCGATTGCTCCACCCCCTTCAAGATATTGACACGCAAACTAAATCAGAACCTGTTTTCTATAGGGTCTACCTATCGACTAATTTTCGTTTGATTCCGCGAGTTACTTCCTGAGATATAGCAATCACCCCCACGCAGAACACGTGCGATTTCTCCACCCCCTTCAAGGTATTGACACGCAAACTAAATCAGAACCTGTTTTCTATAGGGTCTACCTATCGACTAATTTTCGTTTGATTCCGCTAGTTACTTCCTGAGATATAGCAATCACCCCCGCGCAGAACACGTGCGATTGCTCCACCCCCCTTGGAGGAATTCGCTAAAAAAAGTCAGGTGCACCAGTTCACATGGTGGTACATATGTGCAAAAATTTTTGTTCGATTTCATGCAGTAGTTTTTGCTCTAGCGCGGCCACAAAAACTGGTCACACACACAGACAGACATTTTCCAAAAATTGTCGAAATGGACTCAGCGCACCTCAAAACGTGCAAATCCGTCAAAATTCGACATTCGAAAATTTTCACGAATCCAATACTTTCTTCTATATATTAGATATAGAAGAAAGTAAAAATCTCATTTTCAAAAAGTAGAAATATTTTTGTTCATTGATGAAAGAATAGTCAAGCATTTTTCTACTACTTCTATATTTGAACAGTTTAAAGGGATGTGTTATGTACTTTTTTTGTTTAATTAGTAAAAAATGATGACACATAATAGTAAAAAAAACGTTTACTATTCTGTGCGTTCATGTTTCATCGTTGAAATAAAATGCTTACAATTTTGAAGTTTTGGTAGATAATATTTTCTGTGAATAAATTTAAAATTTAAGTGTTATTTATGTTCAAAACATTATATGTAAAGTTTTAAATAGTGATAAAATTGTGTACTTAGTATTTTAGTGCTAACAGTTTATTTTCGGTTGGTCACTTTATAGTCACTTTTTTGCAAAAAAAAGGCACTTTTTTCACTTTTTTGGATCACATTCTTGGTGGGAGCCCTGATATTAATGAAATGCAAAAGCAGCAATTAACAATATCTACCTGAATCGCAAAAACGAAACCTTTTTAAGAAAGGAAAATATTCATAGGAAGTTCATACAGGAGGAGGTCAATGTGACCTCCCAAAAATTTCCCTATTCGGCAAATTTTACTGAAGTTTCGGCATTTTGAAGAAAAAAATTGCAACACTAAGATTATTTATTCTTTTTAATTTTAATTTTTTTTAAAGAGGCCTAATGTTTTTTCTCACTAAATGTTATGCATGTACGACATGTGTGCTTGCTTGCATTTTATCATTCCGTGAAATTGGAATTTCATTCGGCAAATTGATAATTTCCCCCCTCCCAAAATTTTTTAGTTCGGGGTATTCTTGAGTTCATAGTGACGAATTTATTTATTACACTGGTAGAAAAATCCCACAATTATGTTTAAGTTTGTTTCTTGCCCTTTTCTTAATTTTGCTTTCTTTTAAAAAATTATCGAAAAGTGTGCCCCCACCCCTCTTTTTTTTTTAAATTTAAGGGTCTTATGTCTTGTGGTTAGTTAAATTTTTTGGTTTTTAAATCATTCTTTCTCTAGTGTCTACTTATATTAAAAACTGAGTATCTTTCTTTCTAACTATCTTTCTATGTCACGCTTATTTCTCCTGAACGCCAATGAACTGAAAGTCGAACCAGGTACCGATAGATAGGTAATTTTTCAGGCTTCATTAGTTTCAATTTATATAATTATACGATTTTAATTAGCGAAGATATCAATTAATAAGTAGTCAAGTTTAAAGCGATTAAGCCTAATAAATGATTAAATATGAAATCCATTCTTGCAAACCGTCGTTGCTATGAAACAGTAATAACAATGATAATGAGAATTTTGAATGAAGGCTTAACTAAATCAAACACGAAACTCATAAGCGGGCCACTTACGTAGAATTTTTATCGCTAGCTACTTGTAATATTTTGAAACATTCATTTGTTGAAAAGCCATCTACTTATATTAAAAACTGAGTATCTATGTCTGCTTTTTTCCTTTGAGCGAGCTGAACTTACTGAAACTTTCCTCACCATCTTGAAGACGCGAAGCATCTCAATAATTCGAATGATTTTTTTATATAGGAAAAAAGTAAAGGCGTGAAGCGCCTGTTAGCGAGCCGCCTTGGCGGGAGTAGTTTCTTGAAATTTTCCTCACTACTTTCAAGGCACGAAGTGCCCGTGCAACGCCGGGTCACGTGCGCGGTATGTCTTGAAATCGAATGAACATTAAATTATATCAAATAATATAACTTCAGAATGAGGTAAAAGTTAAAGAGGGGGGACGTTATGCATCAACATGCCGCAGGAAGCTAATCTAGTTTCCCTGGCAGCTAGTATCTACTTATATTAAAAACTGAGTATGTTTCTATCTATCTATCTTTCTTTCTGTTTATGTCACGCTTCTTTCTCCTGACCGCTAATGAACTGAGAGTCGAACCAGGTACCGATAGATAGGTAGTTTTTCAGGCTCCATTAGTTTTAATTTATATTATTATACGATTTTAATTAACGAAGATATCAATTAATAAGTAGTCAAATTTAAAGCGATTAGGCCTAAATGATTAAAAACGAAATCCATTGTTGCAAAACGTGGTTGCTATGAAACAGTAATAACAATGATGATGAGAATTTTGAATGAAGGCTTAACTAAATCAAACATGAAACTCATCAGCGAGTCATATACGTTGTACTTTTATCGGGTACAGGACATCTCCGCCGCAACGTAGGACATTTCGCCGCAAAATTTATCTCTATCTCCCCCCCCCCATGAGACCTCTCCGCCGCGTCTCTCCCCGTCATTTCTATAAAGGCCCGGTTTCCTAGGAGTGAAATCGTCGATCTATGGCGAGGCGACAGACGCCGCCGCCTTCTGCGCATGCTCCTTAGCCGCAGAGTGACGTCGCTTCATGCCACGCTCCAATCAAACTGGTTCTGATTCCAGCGGGCGTCGCGCCCGGCGCCGGCGACGATTCTAGGAAACCAAGCCTTAAGACCGGACAAATCCGCCGATTGAGCTGGTAGAGTGCAATATTTGGCGAAGTAAAATTAGCGAAGTTTAAATTGATTTGCACTGCATTTTTTTTTTTTTTTTTTTTGACTTCTTTGCGATTTCCCCCTTAAGTAGTCCTGGAATAAATTCCGTTTTTAAAATTAGGTCTTTGTCGCCAAAAGAAGATGTGTCGCCAAGAATGAAAATTTTAAAGCAGTAAACCCTTTCTAACCCTTGGAAATGGCACGGCGGATTTGTCCTATGCAAGGCAAACGGGGGATAGGAGTCGCGGCGGAAGATGTCCCATGCGGGGCAGAAGGCGATAAAATTTGCGGCGGAGATGTCCTGTTCCGCTTCTATCGCTAGCTACTTGTAATTTTTGAAATATAAATTAGTTGAAAAGCCATTTACTTATATCAAAAACTGAGTATCTATGTCTGCTTCTTTCCTTTGAGCGAGCTGAACTTTCTGAAACTTTCCTCACCATCTTGAAGGCGCGAAGTGCCCGTGCAACATCTCAATAATTCGAATGATTTTTTGATGCAGGAAAAAAGAAAAGGGGCCTTTTAGCGAGCCGCCTTGGCGGGGAGGAGCTTATTAAGAGAAAAATAGAGGGAACTTACTTGAAGTGTGTTACACCCCTCAAAACAGACAAATTTTTGACAACAAGCAGAATAGAGTAGTAACAAAATAATTTTCATCATCTGGTTATCAAACATTTTTTGACAATAATAAATCAATTGCCTAAATCAAAAAGTATTTTGATTGCTTGACAAAACAAAATCTATTTAAAACATCTTTTAACGGACATTCCTAAAAGGGGCATTTCTTTGAATCCCAGTCCTTTTATATAGGTTGTTCCATATTGTTTACTCACCTGGGAAGCACTCGACTTAAGTAATAATGAAAAAGGTTTAAAATGTTACCATTCAAAAGAAAATAATTGAATTTAATGAGTTTACTATTTAATGAACTTTTCGGTATTGGTTACCAATAGTTTAATACGAGTTATATACACTAGGTGGCCAAAAGTATCCGGACACTTTCAAAAATTTACATTTTTAGATATAACTCGAGAAATAAGTGATCAATTGTTCTTTAACTTTAGTCATACAAAATATATTCTTCACCGAACATTTCCAAGTTGAAATTAAATTACCCTTGCATTTGGGGGACGATAAAAAGGGGGGTCGAAAGAAAAACCGCTTTTTGACCATAACTCTTTGAAAATAGCTCGGAATAAGCTATGCATTTCAGTAATTAATTAGCATACTATGTATAATTACTGTACAAATTCAAATGAACGTACCACTCTTACTTCCGAAGATATGAAACATTTTTTAAAAAACGGCAATTTTATTTCAAGGGTTTTTGCTCATAACACGCAGAGTTTTTGATCAAACCTTATCAAAACTTCAGGAAAGATGACAAAATACAAGAGAAAGAACATACTAAAACGGTTTTTAAAAATATTAAAAATCCGATGAGATATGAACGTTAAAAGGAAATAATTTTGCACGGCGCATGCGCGAAAGACAGAAATGTATAACTACAAAAATATTGTAGCCTGGTGTATACTGCATCTCATAAAAAAAGTTCCAGTTGAATATCGTAAAAATTGAAAAAGATATCAGCGATCTAGTGAGCTGTAATTCATTCATTTGCAGTCAATTCATAAATGGAGAGGGGTTGTTCACAAATAGTGTGGGGACAATCGAGCATATTTTTCAATGTTAAATTGTATACTGTTTAAAAATTTATATTTGGCATAGAAGTCACATTTCGCCCATTCGGCCAAAAAGACCTTATAAGTAGGTGGCCAAAAGTATACGGAGACCCCCTGAAACGTTGATTTTGAACGATGACGAAATAACCTTTATTTTAAAAATAGCTCTTTGTGGACAGACCCTCACTATGTATGTATTGTCTGAGAATGAATGAAATACAGCTCACTAGACCGCTGATATCTTTTTCAATTTTCATGATATTCAACTGGAACTTTTTTTATAAGATGCAGTATATACCAGGCTACAATATTTTTGTAGTTATAAATTTCTGTCGTTCGCGCATGCGCCGTGAAATTTTTTTTCCTTTTAACGTTCATATCTCATCGGATTTTTAATATTTTTAAAAACCGTTTTAGTATGTTCTTTCTATTGTATTTTGTCATCTTTCCTGAAGTTTTGATAAGGTTTGATCAAAAACTCTGCGTGTTATGAGCAAAAACCCTTCAAATAAAATTGCCGTTTTTTAAAAAATGTTTCATATCTTCGGAAGTAAGAGTGGTGCGTTCATTTGAATTTGTATAGTAATTATACATAGTATGCTAATTAATTACTGAAATGCATAGCTTATTCCGAGCTATTTTCAAAGAGTTATGGTGAAAAAGCGGTTATTCTTTCGACCCCCCTTCTTATCGTCCCCCAAATGCAAGGGTAATTTAATTTCAACTTGGAAATGTTCGGTGAAGCCTATATTTTGTATGACTAAAGTTAAAGAACAATTGATCACTTAATTCTCCAGCTATATGTAAAAATGTGAATTTTTGAAAGTGTCCGGATACTTTTGGCCACCTAGTGTATATACTATATATATATATAAACTATAATTCCATCTCGTCTCATAGCAACAATCAGACATTTAAGTCTCAGAACAGTAGTAAGATAGCTAGGCCAATCATATTGTGGAGTGAGGAGGTGATAATTGCTCCTACCCCTCTGATTTATAGAAATGAATGCTTTTACAAATAAATGGTTGTGAAGCAGGAAAATTACAATTTTAGCGCGACTGAAGCAAAAAAAAAAAAAAAACAGAATGCCATTTTGATGCAAGATTCAGCAAAGTAAAAAATCAAACTAGGAGCAAAAGTAGCAGAGTGATTCCATACCGACTCACCTGAAAAAAGAAAAGTTTGTCGCACAACCGACTCAGATTTTCTTTAAATTTGGCACACAGGTTGATTATGTAGTGGCATGGAAAAGTCTAAATTTTTAGGTTCCTATTCCACTTATTTTCTGAGATACAGGCCCTCAAATTTAGTCCGCCCACTCAAAATACTAAAAAAGTGATGTTGTTCAATGATTTTTTATAAAAAAGTATACTCATGCAATATAAAAGTGTTTTAAAAATCTATGGAAACTAGTTACTCCAGGCATTCAGAAAAAATACTAGAACGTTCAAAAAAAAAAATTGCTAAGGTACAGGGCTCTTTGAAGTTGTCCCCACAAAAACTTGATTTTGCCGATTTTGCAAAAATTGAGAAATTTATTCCAAGGAAAGGAAGACAAAACCAAAGGATTACTCACTTTTTGGTAGTGTACAGATGTTTACTATAAATGGTTACACAATGCATAACTTGGGTTTCTCACTCCTTCTTGGAAGTATGTTATTTAGGCTTAAAGACAAGCCATGACTCAAAAACATGCGATTTTGGCCACCTTGGCAGCCATTTTTCTCATTAAAGAGGAGCAGTAAAAACTTTAATTTTTTTTAAATAAGCTACTGATATGTTAGCTATTCACAGGAAAAGAGTTTACTTTTGGTTATTTCTTGCATTAAGAGATATCCTGTATGTTTTTCGCGACGGACCATATGATTGTGTTCCCCCTCTCATAGACTTAAAATCAATTAAACCAAAAAATAATGATATATTTATCAATAGCTGTATTATCTACCCAATATGTCATGAAATTTAATTTATTAAATCATTGAACGATAAATTATATATTTGATGAAAACAAGAAATAGAATTTCTCTGATTCTGAGCGTTATGCATTCATAAGTATAAAGCAGGGTTGGAAAAAAACCGGTTTTTAAAAAAAAAAAAAAGCCCAAAAAACCGGTTTTTTATAAAAAAAAAAAAAAGCCCAAAAAACCGGTTTTTTTGGTTTAAACCAGGTTTTTTTTAGTTTAAACCGGGTTTTTTTGGTGAAATATAATTTTTGAAAAAAAAAAAAATACTTTTTTTTTTTTCAGAAAGTAATAAACGCTTGGTGTAATTAATAATCAATCAATCTTCAACAGTCATAAAACCACATTTCTTGACTATTTAAGGAGATAAGAGCAAAACATTGTAATTTAATTACATCATTAAAATAGCTTTTTATAGGAAAATATTGATTGAAATAAACTCAATTAATATATTGGTATGTATGCATAGACCTCTCAGGAAATACTTCAAAAAGTAGATATGATGCAGGTTGAGACAAAAAGTAGTGATGATCCAAGAAAAACATAATTTATTATATCAAAACAAATAATAATAATTGTCAAATAAGGGGGGAAAAAAGCATATTTTCAAGCATAATCTAAACAAATTCAAAAAGAAAAGTTTCACCTTATGATCTTGTAAACAAGTAAGCAGAAATAGCATTGGAATTCAAATTATAAAATGTACAGACTCCTTAGAAAAAGTAAATTAGTAGCAAATTCTGTTTCATGAAATATATTTTGCAGAAAATATAACATCTTCTGCAAGAAATTGAAAAATGCAATCCGATTATATTTAAAAGTATTCAACTATTTACTGCTAAATCAGCTTCAGAAAAGAATAAATAACAATCAAAAACAATCAAAATGCAGAAAGAAGAAAAAATAAGGAATGGAGAGGGTATAAGATATTAGTCAGAGTTAATAGATTTCTCACATTATTATTTTGTTATTATTTCTCAATTTTTTTTGTTTCTCAATTTGCAGGGACTTGCAGAAATCTTTTATTTTTTGTTCTAGGAATTTAAAAACTTGCCTTTTAATCTTCATATATTATGAGGAACCATGAAATAAATTACTATTTTTCAAAAAAAAAAATTGTTTGAAACATTATGATTTGTTCACCTGGAACACATACAAAGCATTATTTTTGGGCACAAACTATAGTGTTTTTAATTATGATACTTCATATTATGAAACATAATGGCTCCTTAAACTTAAATGTATGGAAATTTAAAGCCAAAGTTTTAAAGAGCAAATAGATGCACATAAATGGAAATCTGGCACCTGTGGAAAATTCATTGAGCAAAATATAATGGATTGCATCTGTAATGCATATGCAATCCTTTATAAATATTAATTATTCATGTAAATTATGTGTTATGAAGAAAGTTTGTCTAAATCTGCTCTTTGGCAGTGTAATATATTACATAATGAGAAATATTATATTGATATGAAAAAACATAATTTTGCAAACTTTTAATAAATTTCTAAAAAATCATTTTCTTAATTATTTATGTCCACAACTTTGCATAAACTAAATTTTACATTTTTTAATATTAGCATAAAATAAATGTAAATATTTGAAGAAATTTTTTTCCTTCTTTTTTTGTCATTTTTTGAAAAAAAAAAAACAATTTTTAAAAAAACCGCATGGTTTTTTTAAAAAACCGATTGGTTTAAACCATGGTTTAGTTTAAACCAACGTGGTTTAAACCAAACAACCCTGGTATAAAGTACTAAATAATTTCTTGAAAAATCAATTAAATTAAAGTAGCTCTAAAAATTTATCTCATAAGCAATACCCAATCATGTGATTGGGATATTCCAGTTTTTAATTGCAGATTTCTTAAATATCACATGACTATCGGGAAAATAAATGAGGCTTTTTTGTTTGACGTAAGATATTTTGTGACAAATTTCATTTGATGAGCTACTAACTGAGCATAGTGATAAAGAGCTATTAATTTTAACATCGAATTCCATTTTATCTTGTTAACAGTTAAATATTTACAAAATAACAGGGTGTAAAAAAATCAATGATTTTTTTAAAAAAATAAAAAAAATCAGATTTTTTTGATTTAAATCAGATTTTTTTTATTTAAATCGGATTTTTTTGATTTAAAAAAAAAAAAAATTAGAAACTTCAGTTATTAATTAATTTTTATTTATGAACAACTTACTTTTAGGTTAATAAAAATACAAAAACACCTTTTAAGTAAAGCTTCACCAGTAATAAACCCAAAAAAAAGTGTTAGGAACCAATCTGAAAATAATCCTGTCTACTAGCTAGGATAAAAATCAGATGGGGCAGGAAGCTCAACCCAATCCTCACTTCATTCAGCCCCCCACCCTCTTTATTTTGCTTTTGTTTTGTAAAGCTGAAATATATTCCATTTCAACCACTAATAAAGACTGCCCCCCTCCCCCCCAGTTGCTAATGGGTCATTCCGTGTCAACTCAACACAGGGCTCAGACCTCACCCCCTCAGATTTTGATGAAATTTGGTACAGAGCTAGTGTTTATACCGACATGTTAAAATCTAAAATTTTTTTTGAAAAATACGAAGGGGTTTTGAAGATACAGCGCTGTAAAAGCAACAAAAAGGGGTCAAAACACGTGAAAGACACAATTTTCAAAATGACCTAAAATTTTTTCTAATTGAGATAGAGACCTGAAACAAGTGCCATTTGACAGCATTTTTAAGGGCCTTTTGAATGATATACAACATGATTCGGTCTAAAAAGAATTTATTTCAATTAAATTTGAATTAAAATTTAAAATTTAAATTTCTCAAAATGCGCCGCCTCAATTTTTTTCAAATTTTTTTATAAAAATGCTAAAACACTACTTTAATGGCTGTAAAAGTTTCAAGATGGGCTTATAATGGGTTCATGTTGAAAAAAATCATTGAATAAAGCAGTAATGGATCTACAGCACAATTTAGCATAATATAGCATGGTTTTAGCACTAAAAAAATATATATTTAAGGGATGAAATGGATTCAGATTGATTAGCTAGTTACATTTCAAGTAGCTGATTTCAATAGTATTTGCAATTAATTTAATTTTATTTATTTACCTGTTGTCAGGTCTTTCTTTTTGAATTTTTCCAGGGGAAGGGCGGGGGCAACGACTACAAACAATGTAAATACACCCAAAACCAGCAAAAATTATACCCACTTAAATGAAAATAGGTTGGTATCCCTATTCCAGGGAGAGCCAAATATCATAATTAATTTATCTGTTTACCTGTTGTCATTTCTTTCATTTTGAATTTTCCAGTGGAATGGGGGGGGGGGGGTGCAACGACTACAGACTCAATGACAATTCCACCCCAAAACTGCAAAAACCGTACTCATTTAAATGGAAATAGGTTAATTTCAATATCCCCCCCCCCTCTTCCCTAAATGGCGGGTCTGCATGTTGAAGAGTACTCATAAATGTAGGTAATAGCTTGCAAATCTAGTAATCTTATATTTTCAGTCTGTTATTATTTTATTCTTTGAAATAATTAATGGAAAAATTTAGACAGAAAAATATTTTGTTCTAGGAATTTTTCGTATTTTTAATTTTGTTAATATAAATAAATCTAAGGAAATTCATCTTGATGTATGCTTACTCATCATTTTTAAAAATGTAACTATATTAAATCCAGTTATCAATTATTTGAATGGTAACTTGCTATTAAAAAATTAAAATGCTTGTAAGTAATTCGGTAGTCATTAAGATGATCTCATGATTGCAAAAGAAGGATGAAAAATGTAATAAAAATTTGTTACCACATCTAGATAATGTTCCATTAGGTATAACCAAGCAAGAAGGAATAAAACTATATATTAAGATACATTTGGCAGATGTAAGGTGTCAAGATATATTTTGTAAATCGCCATCTTCCTTGTTTCAAGCTCAGTGTGAATTCTGATCAGCCCCAAAGTCAGATGTCTGTCTTATTGGAGTAGGTTGAAGAGATAGTGGTAATACTGAGTTTTTGTTAGTGCATAAGTGAATCAAAGGAAATTGAAATTTTAGTTTCAAATTCTTTTATTTTGTATATACTAAAATTAATGTTAAAAGCTGTCTAAGTATTAAGTGTTTGTAAATCTAGGGTAAAATGTAAATATTATTTAAAATTTAAACTATGGCTGATCAAAGATACTTTACTGGACAGTGCTTTAATCCATTTAAAAAGAATAACCACAGGTAAGAGACAAAAAGAAATTACACAATGTTGCAGACTGGATGACAGAATATTTGAGTGGAGTTCCAGAAAATGCCAAAATCTGCCATACTTGTAGAAAAGAATTGTCTCTTTTAAAGAAAAATGAAGACTCAGGCCAGAATATTGAAGAAAGTTATGTTCTGAAAGTTGTGATCCAAATTTTGCTCCTAAGTTGGAAATTGTTGAAACATTAAATGTGTCACTACAAGAATTGGGAGAATCTTCAATCGACAAAAGGAAATCAGAAAAAACAGGTTATTCAGCAAGTAACATGAAAAAGATCAATGCTGCATTGAAATGCAAACTATTTACTAATATTGAAACATTCTGAGAGAGAGCCTCAAACAGCTGAAGAAACCGTTTTAAATAATTTGAAAACTAAATTTGCTGATTCTTCTAATGTTAACATTCAATGATACTTACCTGCTTGCCAAAGTCATGTTGTATATGAAAAATAATGCCAGAATTCTCAATGCTCCTAAATACCTGCTAAGAAAATCAAAAAGACTCTTACAAGATAAAGGTATCCTGACTAGCCCTAATCAAAAACCAAGAAAAAGTCTTCCTCCTAACATTGCAGAAACCATAAGCGTTCTGTGAAAATGATGAAATTAGCAGAATATTACCAGGAATGAAAGATTGTATATCTGTTCGAACAAAAAAGGGGGATATAAAAACATTCAAACGGTTGATTCTCTAACTTGATGGATGCTTATGAAGATTATAAGATCTATGAGAGAGAGAGATATAGATCTTATAAAGATAAATATCACAATTTTAAGATACTTTTGTGCAAATTGCTGAACTGAGACCAAAGTATTGTATACTTGCAGGTCAGAGTGGAACTCACACGATTTGTATATGCACCACCCACCAAAACGTAAAGCTAATGATAGAGAATGGGAAAGGTTCCCTGGAATAGGTAAATTTTAACCTATTTCCATTTAAATGAGTACGGTTTTTGCTGTTTATGGTTGGAATTTACATTAAGTCAATAGCCGTGGACCCCCCATTTCCCCGGAAAAATTCAAAATGAAAGACATGACAACAGGTAAATAGATAAATAAATGATGAAAAGGGGGGGGGGCTACCTCTGGAATAGGGAAATCAACCTATTTTCATTTAAATTGGAAAATTTTTGCTATTTTTGGGCGTATTTACATTGTCTGTAGTCATTGCACCCCCCCCCCCCCCATTCCCCTAGAAAAATTCAGAAGAAAAGACGTGACAACAGAAACTCTAAGAATCAGCTACTTGAAATTTAACTAGCTAATCAAACTGAATCCATTTCATCCCTTAAATATATATATTTTTTTAGTGCTAAAACCATGCTATATTATGCTAAATTGTGCTGTAGATCCATTACTGCTTTATTCAATGATTTTTTTCAACATGAACCCATTATAAGCCCATCTTGAAACTTTTACAGCCATTTAAGTAGTGTATAAGCATTTTTATAAAAAAATTTGAAAAAAATTGAGGCGGCGCATTTTGAGAAATTTAAATTTTAAATTTTAATTCAAATTTAATTGAAATAAATTCTTTTTAGACCGAATCATGTTGTATATCATTCAAAAGGCCCTTAAAAATGCTGTCAAATGGCACTTGTTTCAGGTCTCTATCTCAATTAGAAAAAATTTTAGGTCATTTTGAAAATTGTGTCTTTCACGTGTTTTGACCCCTTTTTGTTGCTTTTACAGCGCTGTATCTTCAAAACCCCTTCGTATTTTTCAAAAAAAAAATTTTAGATTTTAACATGTCGATATGTACACTAGCTCTGTACCAAATTTCATCAAAATCTGAGGGGGTGAGGTAAAATTTTGTCAAAAATTGTGTTGATTTGACGTGGAATGATCCTAATGCAAGGCATAGAAAATTCATCTTCAGTTTGGCTGTTTTTTGTTTTTTCTTTTCACTGAAAGCATATCACACACATTCTATCATGTCCTTCCCCCCACAATTCACTCTTTTCAACACCTGCCCTGCACCTGCATGTATTTTCTTTATTTCACATATTAGACAACAAATAGCACTATTTGTGCATACATATTATTTGGACTGCAACCTTCCAGCATCTGTGCATGGGAGATGAGTAAGATTACTTTTCCATTTAATTAGATGGAAATCAAAGCTTTAAAAGGAAATGGTAAAAATAATGAAATTGGGATTGTCCAAGAGAATTTTTTAAGGATGAAAATAAAAAGTGATTTAAATCAATGATTTTTTTAAAAAAATCAATTGATTTAAATCGTGATTTAAATCACTGATTTAAATCAATTGATTTAAATCATTGACACCCTGCAAAATAATTAAATAAATAATTTAATATAAAGCAATGCTTGAAGAATTAAAATTAGTACAACTAATTTATTCCCATTCTGATCTTTGAAAAACTGACATGTGTCGTATACTGATAAGAACTGACAAGAATAAATTTAGTTTCAAAAATACTAGTTCACAGATACCATGAAGCACACACTTCCTATTTTCTACAAAATAAGTAATAAGAAGAAGGGTATCCTGGCGTTTAGAGAAAATCAGGAACATCCCAATCACAATATTGAGTATTGCTTATGATATAAATTTTTAGAATTCCTTTATTTTAATTGATTTTTCAAGAAATTATTTTGTACATAATTGTGAATCCATACTGTTCAGGCATCAAAGACTCTATTTTTTGTAATCATCAAATATCTAATTTATTGCTCAATGATTTATTAAATTAAATTTCATGATATATTGGGCAGATAATACAGCTAATATTAAGTACACCACTCTTTTTTTTTTAAAATTAATTCTAAGTCTATGAGAGGGGAACACAAGCATATGGTCGTCGCGAAAAACATGCATATACTGTCAGCAGGATATATGTTAACGCACGAAATAACCAAAAGTAAACTCTTTTCCTGTGAATAGTTAACATATCAGTAGCTTATATAAAAAAAGATTAAAGTTTCTACTGCTCCCCCTTTATGAGAATAATGGCTGCTAAGATGGCCAAAATCGCATGTTTTTGCCTTGTGAACCCTCTCGGCACCCTGGACCTCATATGAGGCTCCTATTTTTTAACTCAATTTTGGAAGAAGTAAACACTTAAAATGATTTTTTTTTCACTTAGGAGCCTCATATGTGATCTACATGAATAGGTGGAGTCACTGACGGAAAAAAAAATCATTTTAAGTGTTTACTTCTTCCAAAATTGAGTTCAAAAGTAGGAGCCTCATATGAGGTCCAGGGTGCCGAGAGGGTTAACTATTTCCAAGAAGGAGTGCGAAACCCAAGTTATGCATCGTGTAACCATTTATAGTAAACATCTATACACTACCAGAAAGTGAGTAAACCTTTGGTTATGTCTTCCTTTTTAGCCTACTTTCCCATTAAAAATAAAAGAAAGACGAAAAAAGTATTAAAAGTGCATCTAAAAAATATCGCCAAGTCCAAAAAATATCGCCAAGTTAAAAAATATCGCCAAGTCAAAAAAAAAGAATATCGCCAAGTGAAAAAAATAAAAAGGTAAAATGAATATCGAAAAATTAAAAATTTGAAAGTAGGGTATTAAGATGGGGAATTTGTGTGTCGATCGGTCTGTTGGTCTGTCTGTCCCCCCCTAATAACTTTTGAATGAACATTCCGATTTGGACAAACTTTTTTTTGTTGGAAAGATCTCGGCGAGTACAGCTCATTCCCATATTTGATTTTTCGATTTGAACAATATTTGGTTCAACTTTGAACCGTTCAAACAACCTGTCCCGCGATGCTAACTTTTGAATGAACAGTCCGATTTGAACAAATGTTTTTTTGTTCGAAAGATCCTATCAAGGATACTTCATTCCCGTATTTACATTTCCGATTTGAACAATTTTTGGTTCAACATTGAACCACTCAAGCAAGCTGTCACCCCTAATAACTTTTGAGTGAACAGTCCGATTTAAATTTTTTTTTTGTTCGAAGGATCTCAGCAAGGATACTTCATTACCGTATTTAAATTTTCAATTTGAACATTTTTTCGTTCAACATTGAACCGTTCAAGCAACCTTTCCCCACCTAATAACTTCTGAGTGAACCATCCGAATGGAATAAACTTTTTTTTGTTGTAAAGATCTCTGAGAGTACAGCTCATTCCCATATTTCACTTTTCAATTTGAACCATTTTTCGTTCAATGATGAACCGTTCAGAAAAATTTTTAACATGAGCGCCTACGGGGAAATTTAAATTGAATGTTGATTCTAAACTTAAAGGCAGATTTCCTTCAAACTAACTTTGTAAGAAAATGGTTTTGATAAATAATGTATTGTAAAGTACTTTTCTGAATAGTCTTCTGTGAGGACTCTGATTCCGATTCTGACTCCGCAAACACGGCGGAAATGCAGGCTCAGAAAAAATGACTGACTGGGCAGACGATTTTTTGTGTATTTATGTAATTGTTTTGTTTAATTTATTATTATTATTATTGTTTTTTTTTTGGCAGACGATTTTTTTTGTTAACAAAAATTTTTCATTCACGAAAGCATTTTATTCTTTATTTATATTTATTAACTGGCAACGGATTAAAAATGAAATTCGAGACATTTTGTTAACGAACGATTTTTTTTCTTTCTTTGATAAAATGTGTTTTGATGTTCTTTGTTCTTTTATTTATTTATTTATTTTTTTCTTTTGAAAACGATTGTAGAATTTTTCTACGGAAGAACTATGACAGTTACATTCTTTAAATGGTGCGACAAAACCTTATTTACTCGTTTATTTACTTTTTACGTGTCTATTGCATCTGATGAGAGGGGTATATTTTGCTTTTAGAAATCAGCTTTAAGTGCTATAAAGGTATGTTTGACATAATTTTCAGTTTCAGATAATTAATAGAATATTGATCAGATGCTAGAATGCCGATATCGATGTACGGGAAAGTAGGCTCGTTTAGTTCTTGACATAACTTCTTGTTACTTTCTTCTATATCTAATGTATAGAAGAAAATATTGGTTTCGTGAAAATTTTCGAATGTCGAATTTTGACGGATTTGCACGTTTTGAGGTGCGCTGAGTCCATTTCGACCATTTTTGGAAAATGTATGTCTGTCTGTGTGTGTGTGTGTGAGTCTGTATGTGTGTGACCAGTTTTTGTGGCCGCGCTAGAGCAAAAACTACTGAATGAAATCGAACAAAAATTTTTGCACATATGTACCACCATGTGAACTGGTGCACCTGATTTTTTTTAGCGAATTCCTCCAAGGGGGTGGAGCAATCGCACGTGTTCTGCGCGGGGGTGATTGCTATATCTCAGGAAATAACCGGCGGAATCAAACGAAAATTGGTCCATAGGTAGACCCTACTGAGTACAGGTGCTGATTCAATTTGTGTGTCAATATCTCGAAGGGGGGGGAGCAATCGCACGTGTTCTGCGCGGGGGTGATTGCTATATCTCAGGAAGTAACCGGCGGAATCAAACGAAAATTGGTCCATAGGTAGACCCTATTGAGTACAGGTGCTGATTCAATTTGTGTGTCAATATCTCAAAGGGGGGTGGAGCAATCAAAAGTGCTTATTTTGTCATTGCACCTAATGTATCTCGGGAAATATTGCTGCGATTTGAATGAAATTTGGAATAACACTAACCCAATATGGAAGCAAGCATCGATTAAATTTTGGCGCCAATCGCCACAGGGGGAGGGTGGGGTGATTTTCGCGCTTAAACAACAATGCGAAAAATTAATTCATTGAAAAATCGCTTTCACGCTATTTAATTATCAAAACAGCTGAAAACTTTCAATGATTTGCAATTTTTAACTGTTGCCAATTTCTTTTTACTAACAAATAAAATGTTTGCAATTAATCTAAACAAGGCTTTTGCAATGATTTCCAATTTCGCTCATTGATTCTGCATTTGCAGGGTTATTACGATAATTGGGAAATTGTAGCTGTTTCCAATTATTCGGGCGAGTACGTATTTTATTTTGTAACCGGATTTCATAAGATAGATATAGAAGAAAGTTTCGTGACGGCCACGACAGCTAGTTTTGGGATAAATTCTTCAACTTTAGCAAAGTCGGCAAAATCACGTTTTTGTGGTGTCAACTTCAAAGAGCCCTACACCTTAGTAATTTTCATTGTAAAGGTTCAAGTATTTTTTCTGAATGCCTGGAGTAACTAGTTTCCATAGATACCTAACACTTTTATATTGCATGAGTATATTTTTTTAGAAAAATTGATTAAATTGCATCAGTTTCTTAGTATTTTGAGTGGACGGACTAACTTTGGGGGCCCATATTTCAGAAAATAAGTGGAGCAGGAACTTAAAAATTTGGAATTTTCCATTCCTCTCTATATACAGGGTGTTTCAGAATTCGACGGCAAAAATTTAAGGGGAGATACTACACACCAGGGACAAATAATATGACATAAAAAAGTGGGGGTCCAAAATGATTTCCGACGGAGACAGAGGCGGTTAAAGTTTAGGGTCAAAAATTTCAAAAATTTATAAAAAACGGAAAAATCGATCGATTCTTTCGCCGTTTTCACTAAAAATATTCTTCATAGATGTTCTTTTTTGAAAAAAATTGAAGATTAATTTCAAAAATTGTCGACAGAGGGCGCTTTAGACTTTGGAGCTAAAAACAACTACTTTTTACCGGTTTTTTTTTTGTATTTTCGTAACAGATTCCGAAAGTTTAAACTCTAACTTAAATTTTGAGCCCAAAATATCAACTTCTTTCATGTATTAAGTAGCGAAAAGCTCGGACCAAACGTAAAAAATCGTGTTTTTTTGGTTTGAAACTTGCCGTTTCGTGTAAAAAAAAAAAAAAAAACATTTTTTTTTTGAAAAAAAATTTTGGATTTTTTTTTTTTAAGTTTCGAAAGTGTGCACCTGATTTTATTTTTGCATTATTAGTGTCGCCAGATAATTTTATTATTTTTTTTTACACGAAACGGCAAGTTTCAAACCATAAAAACACGGTTTTTTACGTTTGGTCCGAGTTTTTCACATTTTAATACCCGAAATAAGTTGATATTTTGGGCTCAAAACTTAAGTTTGAGTTTAAACTTTCGGAATCTGTTACGAAAATACAAAAGAAACCGGTAAAAAACAGTTGTTTTTAGCTCCAAAGTCTAAAGCGCCCTCTGTCGACATTTTTTGAAATTAATCTTCATCAATTTTTTTCAAGAAATAACATCTATTAAGAATATTTTTAGTGAAAACGGCGAAAGAATCGATCGATTTTTCCGTGTTTCATAATTTTTTGAAGTTTTTGACCCTAAACTTTAACCGCCCCCCCCAGCAGCACCAGAACGTTCAAATTTGGTGCAAAAATGGTGTTATTGGTCAAATAACGGTGCTAAGGGTCACTTGAACGTTATATTTGACGTGCAAAAACAGTAATATTATCACGGTATCATTTCAGTGCTTAAAGAACGTGATATTTGACGTGTAAAAACAGTAATATTATCACGGTGTCATTTCAGTGCTTAAGGAACGTGATATTTGACGTGCAAAAACAGTAATATTATCACGGTGTCATTTCAGTGCTTAAGGAACGTGATATTTGACGTGTAAAAACAGTAATATTATCACGGTGTCATTTCAGTGCTTAAGGAACGTGATATTTGACGTGCAAAAACAGTAATATTATCCAGGGCTGCGGAGTCGGAGTCGAAGAGTCGGAATCGGACTGATTTTGGACTAAAGGAGTCGGAGTCGGAGTTGCTGAAAAACATGCCGACTCCGACTCCAACCACCTCCGATTTCGATGAAATTTTATGGTGGTGAAAACATGTCTTTGAAACTAACAGATACAAATTTTCAGCGTCCAATATCCAAATCCTAAGCATCTAGGATCATTAAAAAGGGCTTCAAAATGGCGGGTCTGCTTTGTGAAACGAATTGCTATGTATGGGCTTATGCAAGATAATAAAAAATATTTGCAGCAAAAATGCATTGTGTTAAAATAAAATCTGGCCATTTAACAAGAAAAGGATTAGTTTTGTACGGAGTCAAATGACAAGAGCGGCACTTGTCATTTGCTCTGGAGAAAATGAACTTTTTGGGAGGTCACAGTGATCTCCGAGAACTGAGGTAAATGTGGTGAAATTACCTGCGAGAATTCATGACCAAATTAAACTTTTCGAGCGGTCACAATGACCTCCCATGACCTCCAACTGGGATACCCCAGCTTGCTCCCCCCCCCCCTAAAGTGAGTCCTGGCTACGATCATGAATAAAAATGAAACTTTTAAAAATGGACTTAATATTTCAACCTTTGTTTAGGGATTTTCCCTCTTCACATTTGGGTAAAAAATAAGTAATTTCAAAAAAAGCAGGAGTCGGAGTCGGAGTCGAAAGTTTTAAAATGTCGGAGTCGGAGTCGACCATTTTTCCTCCGACTCTGCAGCCCTGATATTATCACGGTGTCATTTCAGTGCTTAAAGAGGTGCTTAATTTCTCAGAATGGAGGTCGTGAATTGCTGCTTTTTAGAAAGGAAGAGGAATCATATCTGCAGAAACTTTAAGTTTTATCCTAAACAACTCTTTCTCCCAAGATCCTAATCAGATTTGCATGCATTTCAGTAAAAAAGCATTGCATTCATACTAATAAAATGATATGATTTACGCCCTTAGTCTTTCATAGATGGCGCCTCCTGCAAAAAAAAATTTCCATTTAAAGTTATTTTTCTCCCTCGATGAGATCAAGTAGCGTATAGTGGTTAGCGTGTTCTTCTGGAGTCGCAAGGGACCCGCGTTCGAATCCGCTGAATGAATATATTAAATTCAAAGTAATTAAACAATCAATAGTTAAATTAAATAAATTAATTAATTAAATAATTAAAACCAAGATGGCGACGATCATGGATCAAAAATGGTGGATCAAAAATGACGTCACGGTTAAAACACGTCACAGCTACCGGATAGTGGGGTATACGTAGTATACTTTTTCAGCTGGGGAGCACTGAAAACAAACGTATTTCCAGAACCTAAATATAACCTATCATTCCACGTTCAAAACTGGGACAAAAAAAGGTGGTCAACACCAGATTTCGACGTGTCATATTACCATCGATCGATGAGACACATAGACGTTGACAACACGTGCTGCGAGAACGTGTTTTGAACGTGCCGGCTGGTGCGCTCTGTACGTGTTGCAGAACGTGTTTTGAACGCCTTTGTGCTGCTTGGGGCCCTATCTCCGTCGGAAATCATTTTGGACCCCCACTTTTTAATGTCATATTATTTGTCCTGGTGTGTAGTATCTCCCCTTAAATTTTTGCCGTCGAATTCTGAAACACCCTGTATAATTAACCTGTGTGCCAAATTTCAAGAAAATTCGAGTCGGTCATGCAAATCCATTAGGTGAAATGGTATAGAATCACTCATTAACATGTAACTGTGGTATTTTTACTTCCTTTTACGTAGTAAAGGAATTATTGTGATCGCGAAAAAATTTTTCCTCAAATTTGGGTCAAAATTTTGATTTTACTCACCCCTGAATGAATGTTGAGTCGTTTTCTCGACCTGTCAGCACACGTGCATACGTACCTGCCAACATATAACCAGCGGAAAAATCATTTTCGACCACCCCCGAGTTAATTACGACGAGTTTTCTCGTGACGTCTGTATGTACGTATGTGCGTATGTGGCTCGCATAACTCAAAAACTATATGCCGTAGAAACTTCTAGCTTGGTATGTAGGCTCTGAGGATGGTCTAGTCGTGCACCTCCCCTTGTGGTTGCATTCGAATGTTCCCAAGGGAATGTTTTACCCTTTTTTTGGGGTAAATCAATGTTAATTTCAATGCAGACTCAAGTGATATGAATTGGCACGACCACTTGGCGATATACCGCCAAAGTTTTGGTCGCCAAGTGTTTGACGCCAACTTGGCGACATATTGCCAAATTGGCGACAAATTTGGAGAAAAAAAAATTTTGAATTTGGGTTCAATTTGTCGCTATTGGCGATATTTTGCGAAAAATCCACTGAATGATGTTAAAATCGGCAATATTTAGAAAATTAATCATTGTAAAATATTTTTACTTCCTTTTACGTAGTAAAGGAAGTATTATGATCACGAAAAAAATTTCACTCAAATTTCGGTCTAAATTTTGACTTTGCTCACCCCTGAATGAATGTCGCGTAGTTTTTTCGACCTGTCAGCACGTGCATATGTACCTAACAACATACAAACAGCCGAAAAATCATTTTCGACTACCCCCGAGTAAATTACGACGAGTTTTCTCGTGACGTCTATATGTACGTATGTGCTGATGTATGTGCGGATATATGTGCGTATGTGGCTCGCATAACTCAAAAACTATATGCCGTAGAAACTTCTAGCTTGGTATGTAGGCTCTGAGGGGGGTCTAGTTGTGCACTTCCCCTTGTGATTGCATTCGAATGTTCCCAAAGGGTTCTTTTACCCCTTTTTTGGGGTAAATCAATGTTAATTTCAATACAGACCCAAGTGATATGAACTGGCGCCACTACTTGGCGACATGTCGCCAAGCTTTTGGTCGCCAAGTGTTTGACGCCAACTTGGCGATATACCGCCAAGTTGGCGACAAATTTGGCGAATTTTTTTTTTTGGAATTTGGGTTTAACTTGGCGCTATTGGTGATATTTTGCGAAAAATTCACTGAATGATATTAAAATCAGCAATATTTAGAAAATTAACCCTTGCAAAATATTTTTTGCATTGTTTCGTGGCAGATTAGGGGAGTAAATATTTGAATTGTTACCTTGTTCACTCCAAGCAATTTTTTGAACACTTAAGGCAACTACTAAGATATTTACACGTAAAAGGAAGTAGTGTGGGGTCCATACCAGATTTTTTGCATTGTTTTGTGGCAGATTAGGGGAGTAAATATTGGAATTGTTACCTTGATCACTCCAAGCACTCTTTTTTACACTTTAGGCAACTACTAAGAAATTTACACGTAAAAGGAAGTAGTGTGGGGTCCATACCAGATTTTTTTTGTCTAATTTAATTTATCGTTTTAACAAATACACGATTTAATTTTGTCACTCTATTTTTACTTTCTTCTATATCTATTATATGGAAGAGAGTACTGGATTCGTGAAAATTTTCGAATGTCGAATTTTGACGGATTTGCACGTTTTGAGATGCGCTGGGTTCATTTCGATCATTTTTGGAAAATGTCTGTCTGTGTGTGTGTGAGTCTGACCAGTTTTTGTGGCTGCGCTAGAGCAAATTCTACTGCATGAAATCGAACAAAAATTTTTGCACATATGTACCACCATGTGAACTGGTGCACCTGACTTTTTTTTAGCGAATTCCTCCAAGGGGGGTGGAGCAATTGCACGGGTTCTGCGCGTGGGTGATTGATAAATATCTCGGGAAGTAACCGGCGGAATCAAACGAAAATTGGTCCATAGGTAGACCCTACTGAGTACAGGTGCTGATTTAATTTGTGTGTCAATATCTCAAAGGGGGGTGGAGCAATCGAGCGTTCTTCTTATTTAATGTAACTGCTATACATCTCGAGAAGTAATGAACGAAATTGACCAAAAATTGGTTCTCAAGTAGACTTTAAAGAGTACAAGAGCTGATTCAATTTTTGTGTCAATCGCTTAACGGGGGGTCGTGCAATCAAAAGTGCTTATTTTGTCATTGCACCTGCTGTATCTCGAGAAAAATTGCTGCGATTTGAATGAAATTTGGAATAACACAAACCCAATATGGAAGCTAGCATCGATTAAATTTTGGCGCCAATCGGCCCTGGGGGAGGGTGGGGTGATTTTTGCGCTTAGTCAACAATGCGAAAAATTAATTCATTAAAAAATCGCTTTCACGCTTTTAAATTATCAAAACATCTGAACACTTTCAATGATTTGGAATTTTTAATTGTTGCCAACTTCTTTTTACTCACAAATAAAATGTTTGCAAATTATCTAAACAAGGCTTTTGCAATGATTTCCAATTTCGCTCATTGATTCTGCATTTGCAGGGTTATTGCGATAATTGGGAAATTGGAGCTGTCTCCAATTATTCGGGCGAGTACGTATTTTATTTTGTAACCGGAATTCATAAGATAGAAAAGAAGAAAGTTTCGTGACGGCCACGACAGCTAGTTTTCATTCCCAAGATTTGTTGGGTTATATTTAAAAATTTATTTCTTTTTGGATTTTGATCATGAAGAGGGGCGGCAGGATTGCTAGAGCCGGCTCTGTTGCATTGAATTCTAATTATCTGATTTCATTATATTTTCAGATGAGAAGAGAGATCCATTGCTGATCTACGAATCAAAACTATCCTCCGATTTTGAGGCATTGTACCAGAACCGCAAACTTTCGGACGTCACACTGAAGCTGGGTGACGAAGAGTTCCCAGCCCACAAGCTGGTGCTCAGTGCTCGGTCGAGGGTGTTCGCGGCCATGTTTGAGCACGACATGGTGGAAAATCGGCAGAGCACCGTGGACCTCGTGCAAATGGAGGCGGCGACGGTCCAGGATATGCTGCGCTACGTCTACTGCGCGAAAGTGCGCGAATTATCTGCTGTGGAAGCGCTCAACCTCTACGTAGCAGCTGACCGTTACGATTTGGAAGAACTACGAGCCATTTGCCGGGAAGCAGTTGCGAGGGGCATGTCTACAGATAACGTGTTTGATATTGCTGCAATTGCTGATATCCACAACGATGAACTGTTAATTAGCGAGCTGAAATCTTTCATATCAAAAAATGGAAAGGACATTGTAAAAACCGAGAAATGGGAAGCAATGTCTACTAACAACCCAGTATTGGGTATGAAAATATTTAAATGGCTTTTTTCTGGAGAGTAATTTTCTCTGAATATATCAGAACAGTAAAAGTATTTTTGTAAGGAGCAAAAGTTTGTATCATAATAAAAGTTTATATTTCGTACAATTTTCATATTTGTTTTTTAATTTCATTTGAAAAAGAGAACTATTTTTATGTTATTGCGTTTATACTATATAATTGTTTGTTCAAATGAAGTGTTTTATTTACAGTGCTAGCTGCATGACCCGGCGTTGCGCGGGCTATCTTAGAAATGAATGCGATGTCAAGTGACGCATTCGGTTTCGGTAGATTAACAAACTCGCCGCCTCGGCGGCTCGCTAAAGCCAGCGCCCTCAACACAGTTGCCAAAACAAACCTTTTAATGAACGTCATCTCTCGAGAAGAGTGGAAACTAATCAACTCGTGCTTTTCGACCTCTATTATTTTAAACTATAACAATAACTCCTTACATATAGCGTTATGTTTCTGGCCTAAAGCCTTTCAATGAAATGAATTGGTCCCAAATCTAAATTTAATAACAGGGAACCGATTATGTCACGTGGCTCAGTCACAACAATTCTTCCATGATTTCAGTGTGAACATTAAAAGGCAAGAAATATAATGTCTTTCGCACCATCTCTTTGAAGTGAATACAATCTAACAGTGACCCTCAAATAAGCAAGATTTCACTGGCTGGGAGGTTTGGTGAATTTCCCGATTGTCGCCAAACTTTACGGCGCCAAATACGAAGAGTAACTGCAAAGCGGTGTACCGAAAATGTCAGAGTAAAACGATTACTGTTAAAAATTTGATGGCGGCATTTTTTTAAAACACATGTTTAAAATATGCACAGGGTGTCCGCGCATATGGAAAGTCATGGAAAGTCAGGGAAAGTC